>MU863635.1:482162-499164 GCA_033575675.1 Parathielavia hyrcaniae
GGCGAAATATTACATCTGTGGCGAATTTGCTGCGTCACAACCCTGTACACAGTAAGTCACACGCGCTAACAAAACAAACCCTGGCGCCTTGTAGAAGCTTCAAACTCCATTTTCCGGACTGTTGGTATTGTTTCACTGGGAAAGGTTGAGAGAGGAAGATTGATAAAGGGACTAAGGGAGGCATGACTAATCACATGAAGACCCTCACAGCCGGGACCCACTCTGGAACTCACATCGAGGTTGATCTTGGCAAGCTTGGACCAGAAAAAACTGCTGGCTTTGGAAAGTCCATAACTTATCGACTGCCGCGCCCGGCCGAGATAGCAGCGAGAAGGGACCCGGAGGAGTCGAGCACCATACCAGCAGCCACCGGGGCGCGACCGAGTCAATTGAATACGGGGAGCCATGAGTGTAGCACGACCGGTTGCCAGGAGGCTCGTCTCGGGGCGCCTGGCCGCAGTGGCGGGTGCCCCATGCGCTGCTCCGACGCCGACGCCGACGCCGACTGCAACGACGGCGGCACCATGCCAACAAGTCTTTGCACACCGCTTTCACAGCTCGCCACAGCTGTCGGCCAGGCGGAGGCCACGATTTGCCAACGTGCGCGCCGCCGACATGGGCCTGATGACGGAGAAGCAGATCGACGACTTCACAACCGAAAAGTTCCCGCGGTACACCAAGGAGGAGCTCGACCTGCTGCGGACAAAGTACTCGCCCGCGCAGATCGCCGCCCTCGAAGCCGGCGAGGCCGCCATCAACCCGCGCGACCTGACGGTGCAGGGCCGCCTGCGCAACGACCCCTACACGCTCCCCTACATCGACGACTTTGCCGAGACGCAGCCCATCATCGACAAGCGGGCCAAGAACAAGGAGGCGCCCGACCCCTCGGCCCGCTTCATGAACATGGACGAGTTCACCCAGGACCTGATCCTGTGGGCCGATAAGTTCCCGGTGGGCGACGTGACGGGGCAGCTCAAGACGCTGGTCGACTTCGTGCCGGAGGACTTCAAGACGACGCCCGAGGGGAACTGGCCGGGCGAGGTGCGCGAGGCGGCTCACAAGGCGTTTCAGCTGTACCTCGAGAGCGAGGTCGGACGGCAGAACAAGGGCAAGGACGTCGACGACGTCGAGGGGGGGCCGACCGACGCCGACATCCTGCAGTACATCCTGGAGCGGTCGGCCATGACGGACGATAACCGGACGACCGACACGTCGCTGGCGCACGCCCTGCCAAGCAAGGTGCCCGGCGTGGCGGGCAAGTACAAGCAGGCCATCGACCCAGAAGACCAGGGCCTGGACGACCTCGGCGTCTACCAGGACGTCAAGCGGCGCACGGGCCTGAGCGTCGCCGAACTCCTAAAGGTGCAGACCAAGCAGCTGGTGATTCGCACCGTGTCCAATCAGACCCGTCTGGGCAAGGTGCGCAAGGTTTCCGCCATATATTGCGCTGGCAACGGAAACGGTTGGCTCGGCATCGGCGAGGCCAAGTCGACCGAGTTCTCCATCGCCCTGAATAAGGCTCGCCTGATGGCCATGCAAAGCATGAAGCCCATCCGCCGGTACGAGAACAGGACCATCTACGGCACTGTCGAGTCTAAGATATCGGGCACTATCGTCAGGATGTCTGCCCGACCGCCAGGTATGCTCCATGTCTTTTATTTTTCCCTTCTTAGATTTATGGTGCTGACCGCCGTGGCCCCAGGGTTCGGTCTCCGCGTCTCGCACCGCATCTTTGAAATGTGCCGCGCCGCCGGCATCACGGACCTCGCCGCCTCCATCCCGCGCTCGCGCAACCCCATGAACACGGTCAAGGCGGCCTACAAGGCGCTCCTCACCCAGCCCGACCCGGAGGAGATCGCCATGGGCCGGGGCAAGAAGCTGGTCGATGTGCGCAAGGTGTACTATGGCGGGGCGGTGTACTGATCATCTGTCTGTGTTCTTGACCTAACGCTAGAGGTAGATGGCCCTTGTAGATATCTTGTACCATATCATGTCGACTTTGACAGCGTTGCGTAGCCCGGTATCTTGTGGATCGGTTTGGACTCTGTCTCGTCCCCGATGCGTGGTGGGTGAGATCGGCCCCTCTGCGTGTGGATTTGCTGTTGTGATGTACGACGCCACAGCATCATCCTCCGGCGTCCAGGCATATCCGCGTAGCAGGGAAAGATCCCGTGCGCAACTTCGATCCCCGACGGCAGTCCAGGCGACATCCAGTGTGCCCCCATTTGGCGTCGTGCCTACATGAGGCACACCTGGTTTCATGCCAGCTCAGCCGCCCACCACCACCGCCCCATATAAGCCATCGCCTCCGCACCACCAAGCAGCCGATATGGGATGTAGCATGCCATGTTCGGCGCCATACAGATAGACCCGGGTCTGTCATCATCTCGCCCTTTCACAGAAGCCTCAAGCTGCGATTCCTGAGCAGCGCAGCAGCTCAGCCCTCCTCCTGATCATGCCCGGCCGCGCCGCCGCCGCCCTCGCCCCAGCCGATCTCCTGCTGCAGCACAATGCTGTACACGCTCGCCTTGAGCAGCGTGAACACGAGGCTGGTCTTGCGCTCGAGCTCGCGCAGGCCGTCGAGGATGTCGGTCGCCGGGGCCGTTGCGAGGTGGTCTAGCATGCTTGCCATCTAGGAACATGTGAACATAGTTTGTCTGTCTGTCAGTCTTTTTTTGTTTCGTTTTGGATTCGAAATGAATGGGGTGGGATATTGGAAGAAAGGCGGGGAGGAAATAAACGAAGCGGACCTTTTTCATGTTCTCTGCTAGTCGCTCATATTCGTCTAGAACTTCTTGCTCGAGAGGTGTGAGCTCGGGTAGGGGGGCGAGGAGGGAGCTTTGTGGGCGTGCTGGGGGGTCCATTGTTTGTGCTGGGATGGTTCTTGAGGCATGTGGTGTTGTTGAGCTGAGGCTGTCGTCGACTCGTCGTTGATATGGATAGTTAATGAGAGACGCGATTGACGCGGCCGAATGCGGGATGTGGGGTAAGATATCGAGTGTGGGGCTGCGAGCACCCGGCAGGCAACAGGGCAACCCCGCAATCAATGAAAGCGATCAAGACACTCGTAGGCTTCAGACATCATGAAAATGTCGGAATTGTGGTGTGAATTTTGGCATTACGGGTTCAATTCCTAGCCTCTACTCCCTTCCGATTTCTGATAAGAGGTCAGAGCTCTAGGGTCATTTCCCCCAAAGCTTGAGATCAAGCTGCACATATGGTGCGGTATTGTTTGTATTCAAAAATTTTGTACAATACGAGTACAGACTCCATGTGAGTCGCTAGCTCTGAAACCCCAGAACAAGGGAGTCTGTCTGTTGAAATGATTATGTTTTGCTACGATCCGAAAACTACTGAAAGGCTCTGACATCAATCTAATATCCATCTTTTGAACAAACACACATCTGTGTTCTCGATTCTAGAAATCGCCTCCAAGTTACTTACAGAATGACCCCACTCAAGCACTCAGCCTTAGATGGCCCGTGCAGGTGCAGATGCATCTTCGAGCTTCTCACGAATTCCACCGTGACCCCTTGCAGGCGAAGCGGTGGAAATCACAGCCTCACAACGTCTCGAGCCCGCCAGCCATCTCTTTCTCCAAACTTTGAGCTGCAAATACTTGCATCCCTTCACCCGACCACAAAATCTCGACCTTCAACTCCAAGCGCTAGCTAACTGATTATTCAATACTCATTGAACCGCAAAACGTTGGTCCCCAGCTCCCGCCTCCAAGCTACCCCTCCTTGGCGATTCCACTTCAACTTTTGAGACACAACCACAACCTACTCACACTCCCGCCATCTGACAGATCACAATGGCTACCACTACAGTGACACCCGAGGGTAAGTCCGTTGCGCATCTCCCGCGACCATTGTGCTGGTCGCAATGGTCGCAATCCGCGCTGCCGCGAAACTCTCTCTTTACTAGGCTCGGGCTGACCTCCACCCCCACCCTCACAGTCCTCTGGGCGCAGCGCTCGTCCAACGTCGACGCCGAGAAGAACTTTGTCTACCTCACCATCAGCGTGCCCGACGTGCCGCGGGAGAATTTCAAGCTGGACCTCAAGCCGACGGGGCTGACGTTCGAGGGCCGCTCGGATACGCTCAAGAAGACGTACCACGTCGAGCTCGAGTTCTACGCCGAGATCGACCCGGCCGCCAGCAAGGTCAATCACACGGCCCGCGACGTCGAGATGAAGCTGCACAAGAAGGAGCTCGGCGAGGAGTACTGGCCGCGCCTGCTCAAGGACACCAAGAAGGCCCACTTCCTCAAGACCGACTTCGACAAGTGGGTGGACGAGGACGAGCAGAACGAGGCCGCCGAGGAGGACTTTGGCGCAATGGGCGGAATGGGCGGAATGGGCGGAATGGGTGGAATGGGTGGAATGGGCGGAATGGGCGGAATGGGTGAGTAATCATAACCTTGTCCCCTTTACCCCCCTCCCCCCTTCATCCCCGTGAAAGGCAAGGCCGCAACCAAGGAGTGTGTACCTGGCTTCGGGGTTTGGATTGTTTCCACTACTATACCTTCCCGCGTGGTTTCATCTCCTCGGCTAAAACATGGCATGACAGGAGGACTCCCGGGAATGGGTAAGTAGGGGGAAGTGGCAGCTACGAAACGACACACTTGCACCCGCTCCATGGCCTGCCCACCCCTCCTGCTACCATATAGTATTCAGCCGGCTAACCGTGATCTCCTAGGTGGCGGCGGCGATTTCGGTGGAATCGATTTCTCGAAGCTCGGCGGCGGCGCCGGCATGCCTACTGGCGACGAAGAGGACGACGAATCAGACGACGACATGCCGCCACTCGAGGGCGAGGAAGAGGAGGAGGGGGAGAAGACCACGAAGGTGGCCGAGAAGGCCCCGGACGCCAAGGAGGTCGTCACCAGCTCTTAAAAGAGCAAGTAGGGTCCCAGCCCACGACATGGAGACGCGGGGAGATCTCGTCCCGGGTTGTGTAAGGCGGTGACGAAGCTATGAGATATGGATCAGCCGAACGGGCTATGGTTCGATTCGCCAATAGAAGCTCAGGGGCGGACGTTGTTGACGAAGCACTCTGATGTATTGAGACAGGTCTATTCTCTCATGGTCTCGGTGAATGGAGCTCTTCGTGGTCTTCAAAGTTGGGGTCTACTTGCGCTGATGGTGATTTGTTGATCTGTCCAGCAGCTGTTGGGTGACAAGGGGCACCGGTGATTTCACACGAGATACTTGACAATTGCGTTGAAAACCTGGAGTGGTTTGGTAAGGAAGACGTCAACAATAGGATCATGGGCGACCTCCGAATGGGCTGTGATTGGACTAGAGATTTGAAAAAGGAACTAACAGGAGTGTGGGTATGCCACCGGCATGTCTCTGTTTGGTTCATTCCTACCGATCGCCCAATAAAGGCCCCATTGCTGTTTGTTTCTCTCCACGACGAGAGGTGGCTGCTCGCCCATTTTCTGACAGCCGCAAAAGGGAGGAACCAATCTGCATGCCTGTACAGTGCCACATTTGTGTCCTCGTGGACATGTGCTTTGCTACCCGACTTGGATCCGGACTGCTAGGTATCCGAGTGTGTGCCCAAGCAAGGGGGAAATGCTATAAATACCTGCTGTAATTTCCTTCCTTCCGCCTTTCTGACATTGTGCAATACTGTTGAGAGTGACAACGAAAGATCCCAAAACGACGACACACACGGCATCCAAGCGCTGAACTTCAAGCCAACCAACCAGCCATATATACCCCTTTTGACTTTGAGCCACGCCCTCTGCCAGACACAGGGGCCCAGTCATCCATCCATCCAAACTCAAAACAAGCACCATCAGTATGCCCTCAAAAGGTGCTATGAACAACGACTTGTGTCTGGTGCCCGCCCTGGAAGCACCAGCTCCCTCGAAACGACGCCTCGCTGAAACAGCAGGAGCAGCAGCAGCAGCAGCAGCAGCAACAACAACAACAATAACAACAACAACAACAACAACAACAACAACGACGACGACGACGACGACGACGCCGTATACGGCACAAGAAGCCGCCGAGTTTGTCCAAATGGGCGCGTGCATGGTTGCCCTGCCGCCGGGCGAGGTCTGGGTTGATCCCTTTGAGTGGGAGGTCGGAGAAGGGTGGGTACTGTTGTCAGGGTGGCGGTAGGGGGCGCGGGACGGGAGGGGAGAGGGAAGCAAGGGGGTGATGGGGTGTGGTGAAGCTTTCGTTGTCAGGGATCTAGTAGTAGATACCTTACTGTAGTGGGATTTGTTTGGTACTTGAGGTCGTTGGAAGATAAAATGGGGGAAGACTGGGTGGTGTTGAGTAGTAGATTAGGGTGGTCATTGAGAGCCATCCGTTGGAGCTATCCATCGGGAAGTTGGGGCCAAGAAGGTTGAGGGCGGGGGGAAAGAGTAGTCAGTATGCCCTTGAGCCAATTGAAGTGCAGCGGTTCGGAGGGCAAGGGGAGCTGGTAGGAGATACTCCATGTGTTGTTACCGGCGATGGTGGGTGTGCCGGTCATGAGGACTGGGAAGCCATCGTCAGGTTGGAATTGGATGGGCCGGGAGGCCCGAGGTGAATGCCGAGGGGATACGGAGTAGATATGAACTGTCTGAGCAGGTTGCTTTGGTGTGAAGCTGCAGTTGGGAACGAGTAAAGGTATTTGTACATACACGGCCAGGTGGTTGCCCTTGTCGGGTTCCCTGGGGCAGCGGATATCCAGACGAAGGCGGTGCCGGAATGGGGCCGCTGGAAATGTAGTCCGGAGTAGAGTCGTCGACCTTGTGGAAGAACCGCAAGTGAATTATACAGTAAATGACAAAGCTACGGCAAGTGTCAATCTGTGCCTAAGAAATGCTCAACCGCAAAAGTCAAAGCTGTGCCCGACCCGTCCGACCCAAATGCCAAACCGCCCGAGACCCATTTCGTACATCAATAATGCCGCTAGTAACCCGCCTGAAAACCGGGAAAATGCCCTCTCTGGCCGCTTATCATTTAGAGTACGTCCTCCTCCATCGGGGCATCGCCGCCGGCGGCAGCTGCGGGGGCAGCAGCGTTAGTCGTGTTCTCGGCGTTGGCGCCGTCAAAGTAATCCGCCATCTCCGAGTCGAGCTCCTCGGCCGTTTTCTTGACCAGGCGGTTGCTGCGAGCACGCTTAGCCGGCTTCTTGGCGCCCTTGCCAGCGGCGGCACCGCCCTTGGCACCGGCGCCGTTCTGCTTCACCGTGGCAGCAGACTTGGGCTGAGCCTTGGGCTGCACAATCCGCTGGGAGAGTGGCTTGGGCTGAGGGATAAGTTCGGCGGAAGAAACGACAACCTCGACCTGTTCAAAGTCAGCATCACAATCAGACCCTCAAAGAACGTGCTCGATTCTTACCTTGACGGGCTTGCTGTCGATAAGCAGGCCGTTGAGTGTCGAGAAAGCCTTGCTGGCACCGTCTGCATGGTGGAAGGTGACGTGGGCAATGCCGCGGCTAACTCCACCGGGTCCGTAGGAGAGCTCGACCTTCTTGACCTGGCCAACTGACTGCTGGAAGTAGTCCTATCGAGGGGGAATCCGTGGTTAGCGTCACGCAAAAATCGAGATCGGCGCGTTCGTATTCGTGGGCAAGTCGACGTTGGAATCCGTCAGGGCCATTCCGTCATACAGGCGTCCGAGGAGGTAACCAAAAAGCAGCGAGCCGAGCAATGAGCAATGTCTCCCAAGGTAGCGTCACCGGCGACTGGCAGGTGAGCCACGTCCGACATCCACTGAAACCGTTCGACCGACTCCGTGATCCAAAGCACGGACCCTCGTTGCGAGGCGACAGAGTGTACGACGTGGTCCCAGCCATGCTAACCCCCAGCCCCAACCTGGACATGCCTCCCCCGTAACGGCCAAAGTGAACCCTCAAAAGTCGGACTTTTCCAACGGAAAGGACAACCAGCTCCGCTTCGATGAAGCCGCCAAACTTGGAAAGTTTGGGATAAAATAGAGCCACATGCTTCGCTCACTGCTCAGCTCGCTGATAAGCAGTATCGTCAGGCTGGTTGCCAGCCAGCTGAGATATGACCAGACACCCGGCGTAGCGGTTTCTGTCCGATTTGTCGCCGGCGCCCTGTTGTCTGCGCACTGTCTCCGAGGCACGGGAGCTTGCCAGGCAACCCGGACGGTGGGACATGCAGCTAGACGGGGGCTTGCTCAACTTCCTGGCTTGACAGCCTCGGTGACGCAGCGGTTAGGTGCCAGCTGCGCGCACCCGGAAGGAACTAGGGCATCAAGACAATCGCTCCCAAGTGCTGGGGTTCGAGGATGACCACCCTCATTGTCCGCCGCGGACAAGACGTCGATGAGATACGCCGCGAAAGGGATGGGTTCGACCGAAGTCCGAAGGCGATACGGCCTCACCGGTCATAACATACCTTGATCTGGCCTTCGGAAACATCCTTGGGCTGGCACAATATTAGCGAGGAGGTTCCGTAAAAGAGGCGCAGTGTGAGAAGGCGACTTACCAGGTTGCTGACCATGATCTTGCTCTCGCCGGTCAAGCCAGCGGTCTTTGCGGGCGTGGGCTTGGTGGCGCCGCGAGCAGGCTTGTTGTTCTTCTGAATGCCGCCGGCCGGAGCATTGGGGGTAGGTCGGCTGGTGCCAGCAGTACGGCGCGTAGAGCGACGACGGCCTTGCTGGGTGCGCCGTTGGTTGGTGAGAATCTCGTCGAGAGACTTGTCGAGCTTGCCGGACATTGTGGCGACAGAAAGTGCGACGTGATTTAGGTGTGAGTGGAAAGGTTGAAATAATGGCGGAGAATAATCGCAGCTCTTTAATAACTGTCGAGCGCGATGCAGGAGCTTTGAGGGCTTCGTTGTCGATGGCTGAGTGGCAGGTTCGGGAAGGTAGTCGAGGCGAACGCCGAAGTCACCAGTTCTTGCTGCTGCACGTCGCGTGAAATCGCGGTCGGTGCGTCAAGGCAGCAAAAAAGGCGGATGAAGGCGATCTTCTTGGTTTGGGTTTCTGTCGGCAAAGGTGAAATGATGCAGGCGAGCGATGACTGATGCAGGCCTGAAAAGGAGCGAGCAGGAGAGGTGATGGACGGGAATGCGTTGAAGGGGGTGGCTGATGAAGGAAAGATGGGGAGCGCAACGGAATCGCGCGAGAATTTGGGGAAGGCAGCAGGGCGCAACAAGAGTTGGGCAGGAGGCAGCTCAGCCACGACAGGAGGCCTGTTGGAGTGGCGCAAAGTGCGTCTGAGCGAACGCTAAGCCATTTTTACTGGGCCACATTTCCGTTCCAATGAATTTTACGCGATAGCGCTGCATAACTTACGTTACCTTATCTTGGGAATGGTAGACGCCAGCAGGTCTGCGCATCAGAATACTCTGTTCCTCCTCCAGCGCCCCAGCCATCTTGCTTGGGATTACCTTACCTACTCCGTAGACAACGGTGTTGATTGTAAATCCAGATTCCTGCGCCCTTATTCATCACCTTTGGGGCTCCCGCCAACAACCAATTGGTCGCTGTTCTGAACATCCATGAGTGGTCTTTCACGACGGAGGTACTCGTTCAGGACCCTAGGTCTGGCATGCTTGCATTGCTTCTTGGGGCCAGCTCAGAACCCGTCAATTGTCAAGAGAGGTTCGTGTTGGTGTAATTAGCTCTGAGTCAATGGAACCCACGGTAGACAGCCTCATGCAGCTTGACATTGGGTCGGACCATACATGTCAACTGTAGAGGATGAATTGAGGTGGGATCTCTGTGCAAGAACCGGAGCTAGTTATGATGAGATTGGCCAAGTTTCGATATCTCATTGTTTCGCCTTCCTATTACTCCTTCCGACTCTCCCCATTGCGCTGGCGCAAAACCCGCCAGATGCGCCCAGTAAGCACAACCGACATGCCACAGAGAAACACTTCATTTCGGCCGGGTGCGCTGTTGCGCCCAAATAAACTGTCCAGTCGTTCGCGTCTGCCTCGCTGCACCCGTTGGTCTCCTTCGAGAGGCGCTGCTAGAAGTCCTCGGGTAGCTCCCGGGCGTGGGCATGGCGGCATCCCCAGTCATCGTATCGTACATCCCCTCCTCTCACCGTGCCCCCGGCTATCTTGTCTTGGTGGTCGCCGGCACTGACTGCGGCACAGCCTTCAAGGGCGCTTTCTCTTGGGCAGTCTCGGGCTCGTCCGTCGTCGAGTTGATCTCGAAAAAGGTGTGCAGAATAATCAGGACTGCTGCCGCCGAGCCGAGGAAGATGGCAAGGCGGTAGAGCTCCCCGTCCGTGATCATGGTGCAAAGGGGTCGACGTAGGCCGACGTTGGACCGGCGGTGTGCTTCTACGTGAACTCGTCGAGGGCAACGCTAGGTTCGAATGTACGTGGTTAGTGTGATAATTTGCGCGTTTAGAACAGTAGGTGCCGTACCTCACTAGTCTGATGTTGTCCTGAGGTGGACCGCTTGTTGAGGTTGGCGCGCGGATCTGGACAGCTTTCCAGAGCACCGCAGCCGTCAATGCTCCCTTATCGTTATCGAAGCGGCAGCCAGCGAAATACGGTAACGCCATGTATCAGTACGCCGGGCTCCTTGCTGTACGGTATCAACATTCAGCCTTGGCGGGCACCTGATTCCATGTTGTTATCGTGAACAGCTGATCACGTGCCCCTTCCACTTCCATTTCGCCATTCCGGGGACGTCAGGGTTGTGGCAGTGGGGCACAAAACAGAGCCATTCAGGGTTCGTTTCTTGGAACATCACATCCCCGCCTGGAAACTTCGAGTTTGCCTTCGGGCGATTAACGACACCACCACACAGCAGGCCATCGCCTTCCGTGCCGCTCTCCATCGAGACATCTCCCATCACCGCTCACTGTCGCACAGTCAGACACCGCAAATCTCGCCCACCATGCCTCCCAAAAAGGAACAGAAGGCCAGCGCGAAGAAGGATGCCAAGAAGATTGTCGAGGACAAGACGTTTGGCATGAAGAACAAGAAGGGCGGCGCGGCCAAGAAGACGATTGCCCAGATACAGTCATCCGTGCAGTCGAGCGGGAGCGCCGAGCAGAAGCGCAAGGAGGCCGAGAGGGTGGCCCGCGAGCGCGAGAAGAAGGCGGCCGAAGACGCCAAGCGGGAGGCCGAGGCGCTTCTCAACAAGCCCGCGCAGGTGCAGAAGGTGCCGTTCGGCGTCGACCCCAAGACGGTCGTCTGCATCTTCTACAAAAAGGGCAACTGCGAGAAAGGCAAGAAGTGCAAGTTTGCCCACAACCTTGATGTGGAGCGCAAGGTCGAGAAGAGGGACCTGTACCAGGACACGCGCAACGAGGACGAGGACAAGAAGAAGCAGGAGACGTCGGCCGACTGGGACGAGGAGAAGCTGCGGTCTGTCGTCTTGTCCAAGAAGGGCAACCAGCGCACAAGCACCGACAAGGTGTGCAAGTTCTTCATCCAGGCCATCGAAGACGGCAAATACGGCTGGTTCTGGATCTGCCCAAACGGCGGCGACAAGTGCATGTACAAGCATGCTCTTCCACCTGGGTTCGTGCTCCGACTGATTCTTTTCTTCTCGACTTTCAGGCTAACCCTTTCGTCCAGTTTCGTGCTCAAAACCAAGGAGCAGAGGGCGGCAGAAAAGGCCCTGCTGGACAAGTCGCCGCTCAAGACGCTCACCATCGAAGAGTTCCTCGAGTCAGAAAGGCACAAGCTTACCGGCACCCTGACACCGGTGAATCCCGAGACGTTCGCTAAGTGGAAGAAGGAACGTATGGACAAGAAGGCCGCAGAGGAACAACTGCGCAAGGCCAAGGAGGCGACTGGTCGTGCCCTGTTCGAGAGTGGCAACTGGCGGACGGTTGATGACGACGACGAAGAGGAAGACGACGACGCATGGAACCTCGAGAAACTGCGGCGGGAGACAGAGGCGCTCAGGATCAAGAGAGAGGAGGAACGGCTGGCTGCCGTGCACGGGCTTCCGCTGCCGAACGGTGGCGCGAATGGTGTATCAGATGTGGCAACAGAGCCAGAAGGCGAGCCAGGTGCGGAGCCGGAAGCAGTGCCCAACACCTGAAGGGCCGTTGCGGGAGATGACCATACAACAACACCGCGCGGCCGGGCGAGGGTAGCGAGCCCAGAGAGCGCTCCTCCTCAACCGGCATGTGGCTTCGGCCATGCTGCCAGGACATCTGGCAAGTGCTTGAGACTGGGTCACATAAAGGTGTGTCTGGACTCAGCGGGGCCATAACGAGTTGACAGGTTACCAGGCGAAAGGCGCAGGCCGGCTATACAGGACGACAACCAAATATATCTCAATGTCGGAGCATGTGGAGCATGTGGAGCACGACCTGTCTCACGCTTTTGTCCGCGCTCGACCAGGCTATTCTCGTGATCTGTTCGATCGTCAAACGCGTCCCCCCTAATATTCACAGCGCTTGGTCCCACCACGCCCAGGGCTCTCGATCTAGCTCAACCGACGGCCACTTCAAAACTTCTCAACAAACGGCCTCAGATCCAGCTCATGCGTGAAGCTCGACCGATGCTGCGTGTGCAAATGCCAATAACTCTCGGCAATCTGCCACCCGCCCGCCCCCGTCACGTCAGCAAGACCGCTTCGCAGATTACTACCTATCGTTTTCAGGAACCGGAACTCACCGCATCAGGACGAATCTTCCCATCCTCTTTCCCGTCGTTCGCCGCATACCCCTTGGTCCCCGGGGTGTCGATGACGCCGTCGACCACCACGTGGGCCACGTGCACGCCCTGCGGGCCGAACTCCCTCGCCAGGCTCTGGCCCAGCGCCCGGGCGGCGAACTTGCCAGCCGCGAAGACGCCGAAGCGGGCCGAGCCGCGGACCGAGGCCGTCGCGCCCGTGATGATCAGGGACGGCGGGTGCGGGCTGGTAGGGACGGATTCCAGGAGGGAGGGGACGGTCGCCTGGGCGAAGTTGTAGAGGCCTCGGCTGGTTTGGGGGGGTGGCCATTGTCAGGAGATGATGGGTATGGTTTGGTAAGGTTAAAGGTGGGGGGCAGGGGGGTGAGTTAGATGCCAACGTACGCGTTGGATGCCAAACTGGCATCGATGTCGTCCACGGTCGTTTCGAGGAAGGGTTTGACGCCGAACCCGGCGCCGACATTGTCTGTTTTTCTCATTCAGTATTCCCAATCCCATCGATGGTCAGCAACCGTTCTCTTCCTCCATCAAAAACAACCCACACACACAAAACGTCCAATCAACACAGACAAGTGAAAAAAAGACCAAAAACGGAATGAGACTTACAAACAGCAGCAGCCAGCCCCAACCCTCTCCCATCCTCGCCCTTACCGGCAAAAAACTCCCTCCGGACAAACTCCATCGCGGACCTCAGCGACGCGGCGTCGGACGTGTCGGCGCTGACGCCCAGGGCCTCGCCGCCGCGGCGCCGGATATCGGCCACGATGGCCTCGTAGCTCTCGGGCTTGCGGGCGAGCAGCACGACCGGGTAGGCGCGGGCGAAGCGCAAGGCCACGGCGTGGCCCGTGCCCGGGCCGACGCCGGCGATGAGGGCGTAGAAGGATTTGGAGATTGCCGATGCCGTGGGGGTGGTCATGGTGGGCTGCAGTGGTCTGTTGTATTGTACAAGTACCTAGGGGGGGAAGGGGGGTGGATGTCGGTGATGTATGGCGAGGTAAGGTAAGGTAATTGGTGTTTAGCCGGAGGAATGAATGGTGTTGGTGGTGTTGTGGTTTAAGAGGTGGGATTCCTGGTGGGGTGTAAGTGAATCGTGGTGAGTCGCGGGATGGAGATGGATAAGACGTCTCTTTTCTACAAGACTTTTCTTTGCAAAGCACAGGAAAGGGAGTGTCTTTGTGATTTCGGAGGTGGTCGCTTCGAGATGATGTCGGTGAATCCTTAACCCCGCAGGAGTGATATCCGGTACGAGAGTACAGGGGATTAATAATACACATCTTAAACTGTCCCTTGTAAAGGGATGATGGAATACGTCTGACGGATGGCACTGCCCAGATGTTAGCCTACTCTTTTGCTCCCTTCTGACAGCTCGGACAATCTCCCGTAGTCGATGAGTAGCGCCGGCACCGACCTTCGCTAATAAACCAATTACCGTCTCGCACCCTCAACTTGCCTCTTGTAACGTTAGGTATCTGCTCCGCTACTAGCGTATAAGACCCTCATCCATCCGTCAACCAGAAGAAATCCTGGACGGGTGTTGTCTTTGTGGCTTTTAGATGAGTACCCGAGATAGCCGCCCAAGAGCACGCATTGGTATCGGCATGGCCGCCTCGCATAATGAGGTCGGTGATGAGCTCCTCGAAAAGGCGAGTCCTCCTCATAGCCATGAGACTACCGAATGTTTCTCACCTCATCCGCCCGCCATCATCTCCCTCCCACTACAGGCAACCCGGCTCGCAGTGGATTGGTGGACCGCCCAGGACTGAACGTCAACGTCAATGCTTCCCGGTTCACTACCCGCCGAGTTACCTCCCCACAGTCGGGGCCACGAGCTCGAGACGGAGGTGGAGGTGGTGCGGGAGGGTTGGGACGAGGGGCGCAGGATGAGGAGAAAACGTCTTGATGTCAAGATTACCGCTCAAATATGGCCACCATCCATCCAGCTCGCGCCTTGTTTCCATCAGCCACGGCCATGCTCCTAAGCCGCATTCTCTTGACGTCTGCACCGTCACATCCCAACAAGTCAAGCCCCAAAGGCTGCCGACCTCCCATATATCCCATCCGTAACCCTTCGCCAGTCAACTGTGCTCAAACCCACACACACAACCCGCTTCCCCCTTTAAGCCTTCCCTTTCAAATCCCCCCCATACCAACCCCCCTATCCCCCACCCATCCCCCGCTATACCTCCCAAAACAAAGCTCCCGTCCTCCAATCCAACTAAGGCCTCCACCCCTCCAACCCCTCCCCGCCCCCGCACACCCGCTCGGCATACTCCCTAAGCAAGCGCTGCCGCGCCCTCTTCTCGCCCACCACCTGCGCAATGACGTCCAGCTCCCAAGCCGTGTAGTCGGGCTCCTCGGGCGCGTGGCGGTCCCGCAGCAGCAGCACGCGGTTGATGCGCGCCTGCCGTTTTTTGCGGTCGTCCTCGGTCTTGAGATGCTGGTCGTGCACCGAGGGCGTCACCTGCTCGCCGCGGGCGTTGAAGAGGTACGGGGGGGGTTTGTGAGCGGAGGGGGAGGAGGAGGTGATGGTGGTGGTGTTTCGGGGCCCGTCGCCTGCGTGCCAGAGGTAGGGCAGGAGGTGGGATTGCTCCATGTGGGATGCAAACGAGTCGTGGGTGGCGTGGATGGCGGTGCAGGTCGACCACCTGCAGGGAAAGGTCGGTTGTGCTGGTGTGGGGGGTGGTCGGGGTGGGGATGCATCGGCGGATGGAAATGTTGTTGCTGCTGATGCTGAGGATGTTGGCGAGGGACGGCCGTGAACTATAAGGATGTGTTTGCGGAGTGTCTCGAGATTTTGGAGCTCCGCCGGACAGTTCTCCCACTCGCAACGGAAGGCGAGAAAGTGTGGGGTGAGCTTGAGGTAGAGCTGGCGGGCCGTGGGAGCGGGTTTGCGGCCAGGACGGCGCCTCTGTTTCTGCTCGCTGGCTGGTTTCTTAGGTTTCGGCCGCGGCGTTGAGGACCCCGGCGGAAGCCCTGCCCTCAGCGCCGTGTACGAGCCGTGGCCGAGTCTCCATCCAAACGGGCGGCCGCGCTTTTTCGGTTGAGGTGTGACGGTGGGTATTGGAGGGGGGGCGGCGGGTGGTTGTGTCTTCGGGGGAGGGGCGACTTGGGCCTTTGCTGTCAACTCTTCACGCCGGTTTGCCCTTGGGCTTGGTATAATGTCCGAGGTAATCAGGTTTGTCTCATCAGGATTGCGTGCAGGGTCGTCGGGCAGGGCGGTGAGGTTGCCTCTCCTAGGGCTCGAATGAAGAACGACTTCCATCTGGGGTAGGCCCCCAGTGGGGACCGCTCCGGGGAAAGGCAATCGAGGTCTGGGTATCACATCGGCGTCCTTCTGCGGAGGATGAGTCTGGTGTGGCCGAGGCACGGGCAGTTCGATCTCCATGTCCTCCATGTCGTCTGCTTGCTCTTCCTCCAGGCCGTCCCCGTAATCGCCCAGCCCCTCGTCTCCCACCTCGCTCACCCGCATCCCCTCCGCATTGTCCTCGAATGACAAGCTCCTGGAATCGGCTTCGGTGCCGCCTAAGCCCTCCAAGTCCCATTCCGGATCGTAAGGCATCCTGTGCGCGCAATTCTTTTGAAGATTGGTGTCGGGTGTGCTAGGATTTCGCTCTTGTTGATGAGGCCTAATGGCTAAGAGAGCAGATTTCCATCACATGGTGTCGAGGCAACAAAAAAAGGTAAATGTATTGATGGAAGATTGAGGTCCAACGATCCTGTCGATGAGTGAGCCTGCACCGGTTGAAAGGGCTCAACGCGCCTGAGTTTATTTACTGGTAGGTACGGCAATGAAAGTAATATGGTAACGTTACACATGCTTGAAGTCATGGAAAACGGCTCAGCCGTACGAAGGCCGAGACTTGGACCCGCTCTCATGCTACCGTCTCACCCAGCTTTCGTTTTCTCCTCTCAACCTTCAGGCTTCCCTCAGAAGAAGGGTGCCGTGATTCGCGAACCTAATTTGTTGATTCCGAGCGGGAGCCAGCTCATGCTCTCACGTTTCTGCCGACCATCTGGCCGTCCCCGCTTCTTGGATCGATGTTCTCCAGAATGAAGCGGGAAACTGCTGCCGCCTGCGTTTCTGCCTTGTTTCAGGACCTCAACTCCAGCTTCACCTCTATCTCTGCCAAGTTGCCGTAGATATTATTATTATTATTATTATTCCTACACCGCTATGCCCTGGGGGCGTGCCGGACCTTCAACTATTTACTATACAGGAAAACCGCACCCTTGCAGGCCGGATGAAAAACCCATATCGAAAATCAAGGAAACGATCAGTGACTGAGCCTGCAAATACAAAAAGAGAAGGCCTCCTGGCCTTTGAAGGAGGGGGCATCAGACCGCAACCTCCAGCTCCAGCCTCCTGGCCAGATTGTACATCGGCAGCCTCCCTGAGTCCATCAGCCAG
>MU863635.1:499539-529962 GCA_033575675.1 Parathielavia hyrcaniae
CCCAAGCCTCCTGCACCACCCTGTCTGTGTCGGCTGTCCCCCCTGTCCAATCTGCGATTGTGATGGCGGCTGTTTCCACTGCTGTAGGCTTCTGCGGTCCGAAGGCTCGTGGTCGACCCCTGCCGTTCTTCCTCGAGTTGAGTCTCCGGTAGATATCGTTGCTGGCCCTGTGGATGATGCTCCCTGCAATCTTGTTCGCGCCTTAGCCGTCAGCTAACGAGGGCATTCGCAGTCGGGCTTCAAAGTCAGCTAGTCGCTTGTTGAAGTACAGGTCCAGCGGTGGCACCCATGTCTCTGTTTCAAGGTTTCGAATAGGAGTGGACTTGAAAACCCCTGTTACTATCCGTAGGCTCTTGTTCTGGGCTTTACTGAGGGCTTTGGTGATCCCTGTTGTTGCTGGTTTACCCCCTTTCTCGGTGGGGATGTGAAAGGATGATGCGCCATAAACCAGTGCTGACCGAATGCACTTAGAGTACACCTCTCTTGCTTTAGTTAGCCCCAGACCCCATGTCATCGCCCCAATTCTCGTCAAAGCATAGCTCTGGGTCTCCAGCTTCCGCTCTACTGCTCCTAGGTGTGCCTTCCAATTAAGCTTCCAATCCAGCCAGACTCCAAGGAATCTAGCTGAGGTTGTAGGCTTCACTGGGCTGGTACCTCTTCCTGGCTGCACGAGGTTCAGCTGGTTGTCCACTGTTTGTGCTCCTTGTTGAAGTGAATCAGTTCGCTTTTCTCTGGGGCAAAGGACATTCCCCGGGTTTCTGCCCACTGCAGGCACGTCTCCCACGCTGCCCCCAACTGTCGAACACTGGCCTCTGGCTCCCGGCCAAAGACTAAAAGGTTGGTGTCGTCTGCAAACCCTGTGATTGCCAGGTGGGGATGCTCTTCTTTCAGCTGTTTGTACAGGGAGGCGGTGTAGAGAATGAAGAGGACTGGGGAAATAGGGGAACCCTGGGGGACACCAGCTCTTATCGTTGTTGGTTTAGCTGCCTGTCCATCAAAGTGAAGGGTGGCCTCCCGGTCGGTCAGCCAGTTCTTCGTCCAGAGGACTAACCAGCTTGGGAAGCGCATTTCTCGGAGGGTAGCCAGCAGTTGGACGTGGTTGACTGTATCGAAGGCCCCTGAGATGTCCAGCTGGAGGAACGATGCTGCAGCTTTCTGCCTCCACGCTTCCTGGACCTGTGCTACTACTAGCCGGATCGCCAGCTCAGTTGACCGGTGTGCCCTGTTACCCATCTGCTCGTCTGGAAGCAAGCCGTTGGTTTCTGTAGCTTGAGTGACCTCTTCAGCTACTACTGACTCTATTACCTTCCTTAAGGTCGGTAGCAGAGCGATGGGCCTGTAGCCTTCAGGCGTTTGGTGTACTGGCGGGGCCTTTCCTGGCTTTGGCAGCATCACAGTCTTTGCTCTCTTGCACCAGTTTGGAAACCATCCCAGTTCAAGACAACTTGTGGCCAGGATGGCAAGCATCTTGGCTAGCGGTTTCCCACAGGCCTTTAGGAGGCCCATGGGGAGCAGGTCTTCACCTGGTGCCTTCCAGGGGCTCGCTTTTCTTATTGCCTCTGCCACCTCAGCCAGCGCCACCTTCTACTGAATATCGAATCCCTGCTCCCAGTCGTCGAGGAATTCTTGGTCTTGAACGTCGGCGAGGTTGGCTGGGGGGCTTGGGAAGAGCCTTTTGGAGAGAGCCTCAGCCTTCTGGTCATGGTCCGTAGCCACCACCTGTCCTGAAGCATCTGTGAATGCTGGCAGCCTGGGGGGTTGTGGTGGCAGAAAGCTCCGTATCCTGGCCCACCTCTCTAAGGCCCACATCTTGTCTGGCATCTTCGCTTCGCTTGCCTCCTGTACCCCATTCCTCCAAGCTCTTGTCCGGGCTTCCTGAACTGCCCTGGCACGCTCCTTCAGCCTCTCGTTGAGCTTCTCCCGGTAGTAGTCTGTGCGGGCCTCTTTCGCCAATCTCTCGGCTCTTTTTGCGTCTCGAGTGGCTTGCTCCACCTCCTGAGTCCACCAAGGGGAGCTGTAGCCACAGGGCGCCTTTTTCTGGGGGGTGCTCTCACCCGCAACCCAGGTCAGCCAACCAGTTAGATCATCAAAAGCCTTGCCCAGCCCGTCGACTGTCCGAATTCTGACCATCAGGCGGTTAGGTTCTGGGTCTGTGCGGCCAATGGCCTTGTAAAGAAGCTCTGACTCTGCTTTTACCCTCTTCTTATTCATTCTCTTCCAGTCCCACCCGGCTGGCTGGGCTGGCGTCGGTCTGTCTCCCTCTCCCACTTCGAGCACTTGTGGGTAATGGTCTGACTTTCCACGGCACTCCTCGCCGTAGTATACCGTGTGTAGGTCCGCCGAAGTCCAGAAGTGATCGATAGTTGACGTGTGACCTCGTTGCCGTCCTTGCGGAGCTCGGGTGACTGCTCCTTTCGGTGTCCGAATGACGAGATCCCAGTGGGAGCTCAGCTGCAGAAGGTCCTCAGCTCTTCTCTCATATCGCTCGAAGCTGTCCCACAATGGATGTTGCAGATTGAAATCTCCTACCAGGACCACTGGGTGACTCGGCTTTGGTCGGCTGGAGAGGAGTCTTGGTACTTTCTTGCTGCTTGGAGGATTATAGATAGATAACAGCTCCAACCCCCGGCTTCCCTGGCCGAAATCCATCTCAGAAAACCACACCCGGCACCAGTTCTCCGACGCCTCAAAGTCCCACTGTCCGACGTCAAAGCGCTTGCTGATGTATATCGCTGCCCGGCCCTCGAGTTTGAACACGGGGTGGTATTTGCTGCTCCGGAGGCAGTATGTCGACTTTGTTTGCCTGTTGATCTACGGCTCTTGCACTGCAAGAAGGTCGTACCTGGCTTCCTCAAGCAGGACTTCCAACGCTTGCTTGTTTCCTTCAGTGTTCCAGAGTAGGATTTTACACTTCATCTTCTAAGACGGTGATCGAGTCCATCACTGTGTCTTCTCCATTTGGTGTGGGGGTGGCAGAGGTTGTGGAAGCGGTGTTTAGAGCTGGTGTTGACTCAGTTGCTAGTTCAGAGCTTTGTTCTACTAGGGCGGTGTTGCTGGCATCGGCCGCCACCGGGTTTGTGAACCTCACTCTGCTCGGCTCGAAGTTAGTTGCCGTAATTACCAAGTCTTGCAACGAGTCGCCGACTGACCCCGAGAAACAGAGAAGCACGGCAGGATGGGTACGGTTAGCGGGACCGAGGCGCAGGAATCATCCTCAACCTGGAGAGTCTGGGACAGAGCTTCCTGCGTCTGCAACGCAACAAGATTGACTACATGATCAAAGGCTGAGACTCCAATGACTTTCTCTTATGGAGCTTTCGAAGAGACAGGGATTGAGACAGAAGCCTGGAGAGAAACTCGGGGCAGAGAGATTGAAGCTGGGCGGCCAACAACAACCGAGTGGTTGAACAGTCGCAGCTTACTTTACGACAATCGACCAACACAGCTCCTCCATCACTCTACGAGAAAGATCTCGACCTCATACGTCCCATGACCCAGCTCGACGCTCGAACCCCGCCTTCTGTGGATTGACATCAAGATCAAGCTGCTGCTCAACTCGGGTTGACAGAAACGCACACCTATCTTGATATCCATGTTGTCTCCGTCTCGTAGACCCCTAAAGATATACGGTAGCCCAGCATCAGACACGTCGTGACTTGCAGACGGTGACAGGTACGGAGGACTCGTAGACATTCCATACGCTTGTAGAAGGACAAGTACCTAGGTAGAAGAGCTCGGGGGGTTGGTTTTTATCCGTCGGCAGGTCCGGCCGGCATTCCATTCCAACTCCACGCAGTTTCCAGTCAACTTTATTCCCGGCCGGGGTTGTTTGTGAGCACAAGAAGTTGTTTGCAAGAAAAGGTGGCGGAGGTGAAGTCAAAACAAGATCGAATTTCACGCAGTATTCTGCCTCTTGAGAAACCGAAACCTGTACGCGAAGCTGTTTCTTCCATAGCACACGGAACCGTCTTCAGAAGGCCGTGTTCCCGAGCGGGGAGACACCTCAATTTGTCAGCCGAAGCTCGGTCATCTCACAGTATGCTCCAACACGGGAAGACTTGCTATCATGGAAAAGGCGCAGCGAGCGGGACCGGGTGTAAACTGCTCAAATAAGGAGACTGTTGGCTCCAAGACATGCCAGTCTCGTCAGCACGTTGCAAGAAGGATCAATAAGATCCAGTTCAGCTTGCGTCCTCAGCACCGTTTCGGCGGAGGGGATGCTCTGCGAGGAACCAGCTGTCTCATGCACATGGTACCTAACGCTAATGCTATCATCCGCTCTGTCGGGGCTGAGGTAAACTGTCCTGGGCTGATCTTACGGGGGCAAATCAGGGAGCAACGGCACCCTCAAGTAAACGGCATTGAGTCGCACATATAGGTGAAATAACACGGGCAGTGGAGATTGAATCCTTGAACCACCTCATGCGTGGATCCATTGCTAGAACCTTGGAACGCCCGGAGCATAAGATGGGTGTGGTGAAAAATGGAAGGTGCAGGCGTGGAACATACCTGTCTTCGATCCATGACCTGCTCCGGTCGGCTCTGTGAGCGGCATATCCCGTGACACCCTACTGTAGAGGCTGCATGTTTTAGCGTCTCGATCCCTGCGGCGGCGCGGCCAGACGCTCGTCGCTGCACTGCGGGCAGCTGCCGTCTCCAGTTCCATTCTCCACTGGAAGACTGGCCATCCGCCATCCATCAGCTCACCAATCCCGGCTCCCTGCTCCGGTCAAGTTTCCCGCCTCCATCCACAACGACAACCCATCGTCTCTTCCGGACGACACCATGGTCTTTTCCCCATGATCATCTCAAAATCCACCACGCCCAGGATGCCGTCGACAAAGACCGGAAATGGCGATACGCACTTCCACCAAAAGGTGAAGGGCTGGTTCACGCGCAACTCGGCCAATCGCGACCGCGATCATCACGCCGCCCCCGGCACCCACCAGCACCCCGCCAGCCACGGCCCTCCGCGCTCCGACACCAAGAGCACCTTCCGCCAGACTAAGTTCTGGACCGTTGGCCGCCTGCGCAGCGCCACCACAGCCAGCGAGGGCAACCCGCTCGACAACGAGACCCTGAGCCCGACTGCCCTCGCAAACCCCTATTTCGCCCACCAGGGCCAGCCCGGCCTGCGCCACCACAACGATGGCTCCGTGCCCCCTAGCCCGCCCGACACCCCGTCCGTACACGTGAACCCCCCCGACGGCGAGGGCCCCGAGACGGCCGCCACCGCCGCCCGCAAGGAAGAGCTCGCGAGGAAGCTGAGGAGGGTGGCCAGCGCCCCAAACGCCCAAGGCCTGTTCTCCAAGGGGGCCAAGGGCGCCGGCGGCGACAGCGACGGTGACGCTAACGGTGACGTCGAGCGGCCTGCCACGGCCGAGATGGGCAAGGAACCGCTCGAGGAGAGCAAGGACTCCAAGATGCTGGGCTTTGCCAACGGCGGCAGCGCCGGGCCCGCGGCCGTTTCCGAGGGTGGCATGGCGGCTCCCGACTCGGACGACCTTGCCGCGCTGCCGCCGCCCAACCCGTCGGCGCTTGCATTCCGCAGGACGTACAGCTCCAATTCAATCAAGGTCAGGAATGTCGAGGTCGGGCCGCAGAGCTTTGACAAGATCAAGTTGATCGGCAAGGGGGATGTGGGCAAGGTGTACCTGGTGAGGGAAAAGAAGAGCAGCAGGTTGTATGCCATGAAGGGTCAGTTTGCGAAGAGCCCCTCTCTAGGTACTGCCTGGGCAGGCTCGCTGACAGAATTGCAGTCCTGAGCAAGAAGGAGATGATCAAGCGCAACAAGATCAAGAGAGCGCTGGCCGAGCAGGAGATCCTGGCGACAAGCAACCACCCCTTCATCGTCACGCTCTACCATTCGTTCCAGTCGGAAGACTACCTCTACCTCTGCATGGAATACTGCAGCGGAGGCGAGTTCTTTAGGGCCCTGCAGACACGCCCGGGGAAGTGCATATCCGAGGACGATGCCCGCTTTTACGCGGCCGAGGTGACGGCGGCGCTGGAGTATCTACATCTGATGGGCTTCATTTACCGGGATCTAAAGCCAGAAAGTAGGTTCTAGGGCTAATCGACTCTAACTTGACCTTGCTGACCTTCCTCCAGACATCCTCCTCCACCAGTCCGGGCACATCATGTTGTCCGACTTTGACCTCTCCAAACAGTCCGACCCCGGCGGCAAGCCGACCATGATCATCGGCAAGAACGGCACCAGCTCGACCTCGCTCCCGACCATTGACACCAAGTCGTGCATCGCCAACTTCCGGACCAATTCGTTTGTCGGCACCGAAGAGTACATTGCGCCCGAGGTGATCAAGGGCAGCGGGCACACGAGCGCCGTCGACTGGTGGACGCTGGGCATCCTCATCTATGAGATGTTGTACGGCACGACGCCGTTCAAGGGCAAGAACCGCAACGCGACCTTTGCCAACATCCTCCGCGAGGACATTCCCTTTCCCGACCACGCCGGCGCGCCCCAAATATCAAAGTCAGTCTCCCCTCCCCCAATGCTTACCTACCCCCGCTTTCCCGCACTGACATAACAAAACAGCCTCTGCAAGTCCCTCATCCGCAAGCTCCTCATCAAGGACGAGAACCGGCGCCTCGGCGCCCGCGCGGGCGCGTCCGACATCAAGTCGCACCCCTTCTTCCGGACCACGCAGTGGGCGCTGATCCGGCACATGAAGCCGCCCATCGTCCCGCACCAGGGCAGGGGGATCGACACGGTCAACTTCCGCAACGTCAAGGAGAGCGAGAGCGTCGACATCAGCGGGAGCCGGCCGTGGAATAACAACAACGCCGCTGCCACCAGTGCCAGCACCAGTAGCGCCAGCCCAAAGGGAGTCCCGCTTGACAGCGGGCTCGCGACGCCAGGGGCCGAGACGCCGGATCCGTTTGAGGAGTTTAATAGTGTTACGTTGCATCATGACGGTGAGGACTGGGGGAGGAATAATCGGGGGTAGTAAATGGATTCTGGGGGGTGGTGGGGGACCTGGTAAGATATATACTGTCCATGACTTTGGAGACCTTTTGGTTGTTTGGCTGGTATGACTTCATGGATGATGGTTGATGTTCCATTGATTATTTCTTTCCCTCTCTTTTCTCCTCTTTGCTTGTGGTTGATCATCACCGCGATCCGCTCCTTTTTGGTTACCTACCTAGACCTGTTCCCTCTTTGGGAGGACACGGTGAGGCTTGCACCTACCGTCGACTTTACAAGAACAGACAGGGGTACAGCGAGCGAAAACGGGGAAGATGGTGGAGGGGAAAAACACCACAACGGCGAGTGGGGAGATGATGGTGGTTGGCGGCTCATATCATCATGTGCTTCGCGCTTCATCGGGAGGGAGTTGGACGGACTTGGCGTTTTTATCATCTCCTTTTTTCTCTGTCTCTCTCTCTCTCTCGAAATCAGGGATACTGGGGCGGGTTTCGGTCACAGAAAGAAGGGCCGGATGGATGACGAGGGCTCAGGTGAGGAAGGTGGATGCGCGCAGCCACCAAGGCTTGAGCACAGGAAGAATACGACGAGCCTTTGTGGACTTGATCGGGGTGCTCCTTGTTATCGTGATTACGAATGAAGCGTTTTCCATCACTTGATGCTGCTCGGACCTTGAGATCGGTCGGGGTGTCCCACAGTGGCAGGTCTTGCTTGGTGCGTGTTCAATATGGGTTTTATCAGTGCGCAGGACGGCGAGGCCTTCTTATAAGGGAAGTGAAGGGGCTACCGGTGAGCAGCTGTTGCCTTTTCCCGGTGGCCTTGCTTTTTCTTTTCCTCCTCGACTTCGTTTTTATGTTTGTTCTCATCCCGCATGCGCATCACATCGTCTTAGGTTTGGTTCATCTCTTTTACTTATCAATTCTGTACCGCTAGCGCATCTTTCATCCCCTACCACCCTCGCGCTCACGAGATCGATATTCGCCCTTAGCCAGTCTTCAGACTTTCTTCTCACCTACTGGTACATTACGGCTGCTCCAGGCCGCACGGTTTCACATTCAATGGATTCACGTAAGCGAGACCATCTCGGTCAACGTATATCCAAACGAGAGCCTCCTTCTCCCCGCAGACCTCGTGGCTCGGTACCGGACGCCATTTCCCAGCCCCCGGTGTTCAGCACGTATCCTGCCTCGACACAGAACCCCAACGCCCAGCCCCAGGCTTTCGGCTGGAATCCTGCCTTGACACAGAACGGCAATCCCCAGCTCCAGGCTTTCAGCAGGAATCCCGGCCTCACACCGAACGCCAATGCCCCGCCCCAGGCTTTCAATAGGACTCCCGGCCTCACACAGAACGGCAATTCCCAACTCCAAACTTCCAACAGGACTCCCGGCCTCACACAGAACGGCAATCCCCAGCTCCAGGCTTTCAACAGGAACCCCTGCCTCACACCGAACGCCAATTGCCCGCCCCAGGCATGTATCCTGACTGGCCCCCCACCACAGGTCGCCATCCCCAGCATCACCGGCCCTGACCCAGCCGCCGCTGAGCAACACACCCTAGACCAGCTCGGCCTCACCAAAGCCACACTCGAGCAATACTTCGCGGAGACCCCGCTCGACGACGCCGTGCTGGACCAACTGCTCGCTAATAATAACCCGCAGCCCGCCCCCGCCCCCCCGATAGGTGACCAACACGGGCCCGGCCACCACCTCGGCTCTGGCCACCAAGCCGCCCAGGTTGACGGGGTCGCTCCCGGGGGCCAACCTTGCTGCTACGTCCTCAGCTGGCTCACCGGGAACGAGGCGGCGGACAGACCCGGAGGCGTCTGGAAGGAAGACGTGTCCACGACGGAAGCGCTTCGTGAGGAGCTCAACCGCCCCGAGAGCCCACCGCCGGCTCCCAAGCACGGCGACGGGCACGGGGACGGAAACGGAGACGGGGAAGGGGACGACGCATTAATCCCAGTGAGACCGTTCCTCCGGGTCGCGGTTATGCACGGCCTGCCGCCGATAGAATTCATCGGCGTGCTGATGGGGATCGGCGGGGTACACCCGCAGGGGGCGCAGCTCGAGGTGGATAGGAGGTTCATCGAGGCGCTCGCGGTCCGGGACAGGCGGTACCGGCCGGCGGCGGGGCTGGAGCGGTGCGCGCTTAGGAGGCGGTTCAAGGGGGACGACGTCAGGGTCCCGAGGGAAGGGGGCTACATCTGGGAGCACCCCGAGTTTGTCGACAGGGCGGTTGCCGAGCGCATGGGTCGTAAGTGGGGGGATGCGAAGAGGCATGCGGGCCCGGGGAATCATGTGGTCTACTCTCCGATGATCTACGATCTGCCTAGGAAGCTGGAGGACGGGAGCCCGCTTGCGGTGGTGTTTGTTCGGTTGGGGCTCTGGTCGCAGCGGAGAGGGGCGGCGGTGTTCTTGGACGAGTTGGCGTCGAGCCAGGGCGTGCCGGGAAGGCAGGAAGCAATGGGGCCGTGGCGCGGGTCGCCGGCGACGCTGGAGGATGTCATGGTCGAGGCGTTCAAGCCTGGCTGGTCGGCCCTGGCGGGCCAGTTGCCGGGCACGGTGGCCGAAGTGGTGTACCACCGCTGGCTGGAGCTGTTTGACTACTTGGAAACGCGCCATGTGGAGCACATGACTCCGATAATGCGCGCGAAGATGTTGGGGTGCTACACGCAGATGATGCGGTCGCTGGAGCTCAACTCGGAGGTGGACGACGGCATACCGTGGGAACCGCTCATCGAGCGGGTTACGCGCCGTATCGCCGTGGTCTCGACGCTCGCGGCGCTCGCGGCGGTGCAACAACCGCTGCCACTTCCTCCTCGACCCTTTGTTGGGGTCCAGACTCCGGCGAGTCCAGCAAGCCACATCGCCAGAGCACAAGGCTCATTTTGACGCTGGCCCGCGAGGCCGCGCTCAGTTCAAAAAAAGGAAAAAATCTCAGCAATGATAGCTTGTGTTGGAAAGCGCGACCGGCGATGGCGACTATCCATGGATAATTGAGATGAAGAGGAATGGGTTTTGATAGCGAGAATGTTGGTTGGGCACATTACCTAGGTACCTTACCTATAGTTAGACTGAAGCGTTGAATAGACCATCCGCGGCGGTTTACCAGCCTCATATTCGTACGAGCTGCTCTGTTTCATTATCGGGTAATGTATGGTGGATCATCATGTAGTCGTCTGCCAACAGGAATCGTTTTGTTTGATGTGTTGAACGAGGTTCCATGTGCATTGTGGATTCAGGTTGAGGAACGGCCACTGGAAAAGCCCGATCAGCGTTGCATCGTACCTCTCTGTATTGTAAATTACGGATAATGGTAAATACTCGAAACATCCCGCTGCCCCCACCGCTAATCTTTGCGGGGGCCTTCAGGCCAGGGCGGGTTCTTTTCAACGGCCACCCCTTCCAGGTTCCAGGTTGAGAGGGGCGCTCATCGGGGCACCTGGTTGAGGCTCCGGCGCTTGGCCAGGCATGACCGACGTCAGCGCATTTCCAACGCATAATCACACACCACCACTGCGACGCCTGCATTCAACAACTTCACCCCGCAAACCCATTTTTGTCAGCCATTGAGGGCACTCGCCATCAGCTCATCCCGCCCTCCGCGGCCGCCGCAGCCATGGAGACGCTCAAGAGCATCTTTGTGAAGCCAGACCCCCAAGCCCAAGTGCGTCGTCCGCTTCCTCTCTACCCCCCCATCACCAAATGCCCATCACGCACCGAGGGGAGATCTCGCTAACCACTCCGCCCTCACTGCAACAGTACCGCAAATGCAACGCCCTCCTCCGCAGCAACATGCGCAAGCTGGACCGCGACATCGCGCAGATCAAGGCGGCCGAGACCAAGACCAAGAACCTCATCATCGCGGCCAACAAGCGGGCGCAGCGGGGCGACGCCTCGCGGCAGCGGCAGGCCCAGCGCGAGGTGCGTGACTTTGCGCGCGAGCTGATACGCGCCCGCCGCGCCGGCCAGCGCCTCGTCACGGGCCGCGCCCAGCTCGCGAGCGTGCAGATGCAGGTCAGCGAGGCCTTCGCGCTGCGCCGCATCGAGGGCAACATCCGCGCCAGCGTCGGCGTCATGAAGGACGTCAACGCCCTCGTGCGCCTGCCCGAGTTCGCGCACACCATGCAGGAGCTGAGCGTCGAGCTGATGAAGGCTGGCATCATCGAGGAGATGGTCGGGGACGTGCTGCCCGTGGACGGGGACCTGGAGGGGGTGGGGGAGGAGGAAGATGAGGAGGCCGAGAGCGAGGTCGATAAGGTGCTGGGCGAGATTCTGAAGGATCGGATGGAGACGGCTGGCAAAATGCCCAGCGCGCCGCTGCCGCAGCAGCAGGTGCCGGCGCAGCAGCAGCGGCTGGAGGAGGAGGAGGACGAGGAGGAGGATACCGAGGCCATGATGGACCAGATGAGGAATCGGCTGGAGGCGCTGCGGAGTTGAGTTGGGCTGGGTGTAGGTACGGACGGACCTGTGATGTTGCTATGCTGCTCCAGCGAGACGGACATTGGGAAATGGCGGCGTTGGAGGCGTTTGGGTTATTGCTTTCGTCTTGGTAACTGTCTTGTCGTTCACATTTTATCTACATTTACCATGCTGGTGTACTGTGATATATGGTCATGGCTGGGAATCTCATCTTCAAATCATCCCTGAGCGGCCAGTGCCTGGAGCAAACCAGTGACTTCGGTCGTCTGGCTGCGATCCCTCTTGGCTCTCTACCACATTTGGTAGGCATTGTTGTTTCTTATCGGTGGTTGATGGCAAACAGATTCCACCAGGGCGACAACTCGACCGAAAGCGCAGCATCACCCACCCTCCGAGGAGAGTTTGGGGCTCTCTCACGGCGTCTGGATATTCACAGGGCGAACTCAGTGGTAAAGGTATTGATTATTCAGGCACAGCTAAGGGCAAACTATAGGCTCAGGACATTGCGGCAGAGAACTTGCTTGCTTCCGAGGGGAAGCATAGTTAGAGCGAAGGTGTTGGTCACGGGCGCTCCAGCATTAGCCAAATTCTTACTATGGCATACAACCAAGGGCTGGTCCTTGATGCCGGTCATTGACCGTCCCTCCAATCTCATTATATGTTTTACTGTTGCCGCATATGTGACTCTGCTTTGGAAGGACAATGGTGGATATCGGTCGCTTTCACCTCTAACCTCGGCGTGTAGCCCAGCACATCTGCCACACACTGTGAGCGTTCTTGAGAGGTCCTTCTCACTTCGTGCCCCTCAAGGAACATCCAGGCCCGGGATGTACCTATTTCTTCGACATCAACTTGACAAGCTGATTCCAGTGGGTAGGGCAGACAAGGCCCAGAGCCTCATGCCGTGCGAACGCTCTCAGGAGGCTCACAGACAACGGCTCGAGTTACCATCAGACACGCTTTGACCCAGTACCTTCTTATCAACACGCCACACAGCATCAAGTCCATAAGTCCCGGTCACATCGAGAAGATCGCCAGACATAGGTATCTGCATTGACCTTACCGGGTACAGTTGCCGCAAACCAACCCAAGCGCCCGCTCAGATACTTTACTTATTACATCTCATCACACTGTCTCGCCCGCAATGTGGCGTCACCCTTTTTTGCATGCTGTACTGTACTCACTGTACCTACATAGCGCGGCAGTCAAAAGAGGAAATGACAACCTCGTTTTTCGAAGTCCCCCGAGCGCCAACAACCCGTGGAGGTCTGGTCACAGCGCTTCAAAGCTCGCGCTCAGCTCTCATCACATCTCCTC
Source organism: Parathielavia hyrcaniae (assembly GCA_033575675.1). Lineage (NCBI taxonomy): Eukaryota > Fungi > Ascomycota > Sordariomycetes > Sordariales > Chaetomiaceae > Parathielavia > Parathielavia hyrcaniae. Next base: position 512,227 of record MU863635.1, read on the forward strand.
CCTGGATTCCCCTCTCCCGAGAACGGAACAGAAGGGGGCAAGACATGGGTCAAAGCGGGCGCGCGCGGTCTCTTGCCAAACAAACTTTGTTGGACTCTTTGGTATGGTATGTGACTGACCAGGAAAAGAATGCAGAAGCGAGACCCGTCTCTCACAATGGGAGCGAGCGAGCGAGCACAGTCATTATCGACTCACCGTCATTGGCCGAGATCGGATTGGCTTCAGCTGTCAGTCTGTCACATCTCGTAAAGGGGTGTGATATTGGCATTGGTTCCTGCTCTTACTTTCAGCTGGAAAGACCTATGCATTGTACGAAATATTGAGAGTTCAACGCCCATGAAAGAACACCGGTAACCATGGATAGCGGTGAGTGATTTGATGGGAGACTGGTGGGTGGCCATTGCGGGACAAGACACGTGGACCTACGAAGAGGCGAGGGCGGGGTGTGAGAGAACGTGATTGATCTGCGATGCGCCTTCAACCCTTATTAATCCCCCGCCCCCGCACTCGTTGGGGGTGGTGTTCCTTTGAGCGTTTTTAAAGTCCGCTGTGGCTTATCCTTGGGCTCATGGTGATGTGGGAAGGGTATGGGAATGGTGCAGTCCGGCACTTATTGGAGCTGAAACCTTAAGCGTGGGCTTCATGCAACCTCCTCATGGCCTTCTGTCTTGCACCGCTGCCTTGTGACGGGGTTCGGATTGTGAGCCGTCGTGATTGGCATTTGGGTGCTCCGATTCCATTTCCCCTGGGTGGTACGGAGGTATCCTTCTGCTTTGGCCCGCTGACGAGGGAGTTGTCGATGGATTTATTGGTTATCTGTCGTTGGAAGCTGTACCCTTAGATACCTTAGCCATCCGCTGTCCATCCCAACTCGACCGTTGTTGGCCGATGTCGCGGCACACTGCCTGAATGCTCGGCCCTTATGTGGCCGAACGGGAAGTCGATGCAGTGGTCTGAACCGTTCTCTCTCCCATGACTGGAGAGGGATCAAGGTGCTAGTGTCGGTGAGTCATTCGTGATGCGTCTCGGTTCTTTCACCCATTGGTGTGCTGCCGCTTGACGACAGCCACTCGTGCTCGAGAACGGGGGAGGGGCGGTGCTGGCAGGGTGACGGCCATTCCTGAACTGCTTGTCAAGGTCGGAAATAGCAAAGCAAAAAAGAGATTTGGAACGCGTCGGATAGAGGGCAGGACTCTTTGGTTTTGAGATATAGCCCATGTGATGTTGACGACAAAGGAAGCCAGAGGAGCGTGTAAGTGAGGTGGGACTCCACTCATCTCCGCCCCGGGGAATCCGCATCTCCGGACTGGCCTCGGACGAAACGAGGCGCGTCCGGGGGTGGCTGATCCAGCCTTTGGCCCTCCTGCGGCGCGTCACCTCACATGCTCGCGTGGGCACAAGATCATCTCGCGACTCCAACCACGCTGCCAAAGTGCCAGACGATAAGGTCATTGGCGGCGGCTCAAACAGGCTTCCGGTTGCGAGGAGGCCGTCATGCAGGGTCGAAATGTGAACAAGACAGACCAGCCAAATGCATGCTCCATATCAGCCAGCACCCAGCCATGCTTCCCCGCCAGCTGATGGGTTGGGGTTCCCCGTGGCGTTCTTCCAGTCCTGTTCTTCCGCGTGTGCATCGCGACGATGACTCGACAGACCTCTGTGCGACCGCAGGACCTTGGAATCAGCACTCCTTTTCACACCTCGACTCCGTCTGGTAATGCCGTCAAATGATGAGAGTCCGCTCGAGCGCGACATGTCACATCTAGCCTCCTACAGCTCGAGGAGAAAACGGAGCGGAGGCGCAATGTCGCACAATCCATCCTTCACCCCCCAACTCGGCGCTGAGGGCGCTTCCCGGGGAAGAAGAGCTGACCGTGAAGAAAGAGGAAAAGCATCCTGCTGCACCCCCTTCCCCCCAGCGCCATCATCGCCCACCGCGACACCGAGGAGCTGGGAACTGGAACGGGCGCGTCTCGGCGATGTGGAGTGGGGGTTGTCTGCTGCCTCCGCTGCAGCCCAAACGTCCTGCCCACGTGTTGTTCTGCCCACTCAGCTGCGGCTTGCACCACCTCCCCCCCACGCCCCGGTGACCCTCCCTCACCTCCATCCCACGCCGGAGAGTCCCCCTCGGTGGACCATTTTCGCGGACCTATCCGTAATCCCGAACCTTGATGTGAGGGAAGGATCTTCATTCTTCTTTTTTTCCATCTCTCGCTGTCTCAGGATTCATCCTTTTCTTCTCAGGGGCCAGGCCACCTTGACGGTGGTGGTCTCGAAACGCCCACTCCACTTTTTGCGCAAACGAGACGGAGTCGTCGCCTGTTGACCAGGGGATTTGGTACCGAAATGCAGCCGCTTGGAGAAGAGAAGGAGTGAGAAATGATGGAAGGGGGAATCCCTCGGGGAAACCGATAACCTTTACCCATGCCATCTCTTCCACCCGCTCGGGTTTTCTCATCGGTGGGAATCTCGCCCGTTTTTGCCTTTTGCAGAAGTGCATCCGGTCCCATGTCTGTCCCTTGTCATAACCTTGCGCTGCCAGGGGTCGGGGGGCTGGGAGCGAGGACACGGCCGCGGCACCGTTCCGGGTCCCACTCTGGATCCAGCAGTCCGGGCCTGCTGCATGGTGATGGGTGACATGGGGTGTCGTATGGGGGTAAAACCATGGGGCTTTTCTTTTCGCAACTCGACTCGTCTCATCCTCGTCAGGGCAAAATGTCCAGGAGGGTGTTGGCTTTTGCGGTTGCTGGGGCAGCATGCGCGAGTTACTTCGTAGGCACCGCTGGCTGCGATGCGTGCAGCCCACGACCGGACATCCTGTAGCTACCAGTTCTCCCCTTGGAAGGAGTCCAGCTGATACGAGTTGCGTTCAAATGACTACTGCGGGAATTACTACACAGTAGATCCGAGCTTGGAGGTCTGATGAAGACAAACTCTGAAACCCAGGAAGGACGTCCGGAGTTACCTCCAGGAATCGGTCCATCGCTGACAATGATGCCCTCCTAATGAAGGGACCGTTAACTACCTTACTCTTCACCTTCCCGCAAAACTGAGGTCCATTGACGGGCCCTGGAATGTGATGCATCGCGTGGGAAGCGACGGGTCAGTGTTTGCTTGTGATCTGTCGAGGGACGCCTGCATCGTCGAATTTCGGCTGTCGAGCATCACACACCGCGGCACCAGCTCCGCCGCGCCGGCGACCGTGCAGGTGGAGAATCCCGACTGTCTGGAATCGAGATGGATGGGCAACCGGGGTGGGGAAAAAAGAAATGGAAGCAAAAAAGACTGCCCGGGGGTCATTTTCGCTTTCATTTTGGCTGATTCCAGCAGCTTGGGTGGATGTGGGTCCGGGTTAACGTTGCGGTTAGGACCCCTGCGGCGAGCCCTGCTCCAGCCTCGCCGTTCTGGCCACGATTCCCGGGGTCCAGACATTTGTTCCTCCCACCGGTGGGTCGGCCACAGCTCCTCCGCCCATCGCGAAATGACTCGCAAAAAAAGGGCAAAACCAAACGGAGCGCTCGTGTTTTATAGCTTGAGAGATAAACACTTCGTATCGCACTGCCGTGATCTATCAGAAAAGGTAGGTAGCTGTTTTGCGATCCCGCTGTCCGATAAACACCCGAGTTCTCGACGCTGGCTACTACCTTCTCTTCGTGTCCAAGTGCTCTCAACGTTATCACGATTTTCCTGTGATAAGCGGCGCCTGTTGCGGCCCAGACCGCTGGTGTGGACACCTCGACGGACAACGGAAAGAAGCTTACTGTGTAGGGGTGAGAGAACGGAAGAGCGGAGCCCAGGATGCGCTAAGCGAGCGGGACCCGCCTTCCGGAGTATCTGGCGCCTTCCGTCCGGGGATGCCAAGTCGGCTGGTCCGTCGGGTGTTGATGAGGATAATGAGAGCCAGATCCAGAAAAAGAGTGCGCGGCTACTGTCCTGAGGGCACAGATAGAGACGTGTAAAAACGAAACGACTGTGGTGCGAGGACGATTGTTGAAAAAATGGCACCAGTTTGCGACGTCGGAAGACTGCAATTTGACCACACAGCGGAAGTTCTGGATAAGGTATCAAGGTAAGGCTTTCGGTCTAGATCTTGGCTGTACTGAGATGGAAGGTTTGCATCGACAAGTAACGGATGCACGTGGCCTGTCCGCATCTCGGCCGGGGCGTTTTCCCTCTCACGGATACAACCCGTCCGTAACCTCGCAGGCGGTCAGAGAGCCAGCCTGCCAGCAAACAGATCGGAACCCGAAGCCCCATCGGCAGACTGCCCGAGATCCCCCCTTCACGATGGCCAGGACTGCTCGCGGCCGAACTGTACGGCCGACATCATTTGCATCGACCATAACCCCATTTCCGATTGATACCTGAATCATCCCTCCATTCTGCCAGTTCCGTCCGTCTTCAGTGTGGTATCCAGCGGCTACAGTCAGACACAAACGACGCGGGAGTAAGCAATTGATGAACGTTAATATCCATCTCAACCCCCGTAGGTTGTGTTGCCCCAAGTCTGACTCAACGCCGCAATTTGGGGTCTTGTTACCACCTCAGCTACCTGTATCTATCTATTCCCGGAGAGCGGCGGGTAGATACAGTACGGTAGGTGTAAGGTAGGCAGCCCTATGTGGTGCGAGACAGTAGCTGTGTGTGTCGGGTCGCATAGGGCTGCGCCCTCTGCATGCAACCACTCACAACTCATCATACCTACACATACGAATACCGCCGTCGCCTACCACGCGGGCGTTGCCCGATACGGCTTCTCCCGATTATAGCGGACGCCGTTTCTGAGGAACGGACAGAGGAAAAACAGGTGTGAATGACAAGACGAATTATTGGGCAGGCGCGAGAGAGAATGTTGTTCATGGCTTGACCGACAACGGCAAGAGAGGCCAGGCAGAAACACATCATGATTGAGAGTCGAGACCTGGGAGGTGCCCAACGTGAGGGGGCGATGATGACGTTGCATGCCACCGGCATTAGTAGCTTTTTTTTTGCAGCTTCCGCAAGATGCGGTGAGGGTGAGTGACTACATGTACGATGTAGGTAGGTACTAGTTGGCAGATGCAAGGACGCGGAATTTATCAGGGTGCCAGCAAGGAGGGCAGGTTTTTTTCTCTCCCGACCCGCCCGCGGCCAAGGTCAGCATCACCACCCCCGAGTCATCATAGATTACGCGCGTTGGCGGCCACTTGGTTTCGCTATTCAACTTGGTTGCTTGTTGTTGACGCAGCACATGTCAAGAGCGGGCGGTCCCGACCCTGATTTCAGCGCGGTCGGCATTCTTTATCGGGCGCCTATCGCCGGTGTCGGTGCCGGGCCAAGTTGCGAGAAAACCGGAAAGGGGGCAACAAGCCGATTCTTTGCCTTGTTTTGTTGGCGTTATGCCCGCGACCAGTCATGCAGTTCAATTTGCGACGACACAGGTTTGTTGCGCGTTGGTGATGAGTCGATTGTGAGCAAAGGCCGTTTCAAAGGGATAGCAGCCGAGTCAGGAGCAACAAGTGGCGTTTGCGACAGCGCGCCCGTTGGTTGCGATTCTCATTTCCTGTCTCCCCTCACATCACCAACGTCCGTGCCTGGAAGGTCGACCAGTCGTTTTTTTCCCCGGCCTGCATAGTTGATTGCCATTTCCAGCGGTGAGGCGTAGATCCAGCAGCTGGACGTTGGGTCACGGATCGGAATGGGAAGCAAGGGAGGGTTGGTTTTGATTTTCCGGGGAAGCAGGCCGGGAAGTTGGGACGGCCAACCTGGCATCCTTGCGGCGGATGGGGGAGCCGGACGGGGCTCAAACGCTCGGCGGGGAGCCTGGCTTTGCCAGCTTCCCAAAGCGACGGTAGCCCGGGGGCCAGAACGTCTGGGCCGTTTTGGCAAAACGCTGGTGCCCACCCATGCGAGGGCCCAGGGCGATCTTTTGGGTCTGGTTTGATTGAGGCCTTTCCCCAGCTCAGCCCCGGTGGGGGAACGATGAGGCGCCCACCGATTTGTCCCTCGTGTCCTGATATTCTGGGGGTGGCGGCGCGATAGGTTGTCCGTTGTCTTGTCCTGCCCAATCCCGGCAACGTTCTCCAGTCTCACCAGTCTCGCCAGTCCAGATAAAAAAGGAGACCGGGTCTGCGTCAGCCAGCGGCGAGGACTGCAAGCGTTCTGATGCCAGAGAAATGCGAGGAACGCAAGGCGGTCAGACACCGCAACTTCTGCCTGCAAGAGGGTGGTGCGCCGTGTGTGCGGTGAGTAGAAGGTCCAGGCGTACAGTAGTTATGCGTGGGGGCTAACTAGCGTTAGTTGGTACCATTCCGCGCAAATCAGCGATCGGAGAGCTGGCTCGCGGCTGGGCGTGCGGTTTGCAGGCAGCCCTGTTGGCTGGCTGGGGGGTGGGCGAATTGAGCGATTCCATCCCGCGGGCACGACCCGACGGCCAGCAGCGTCCGAGGCCGTCAAAAGTACCTCCGTCCGTACCTCCGTACCCTGGCTGAGGCAGCAACCCCCCCCTGATAACTAATGATGAGCGCCGCATCCCGCCTCCCCCGTGTTGTCACGGCTTTCTTCCAACAACCCCTGCCTTGGTTTGCTTTTCTAGACCAACGCTACTCCGTACGCCTCCGTTTCCCTATTCTATTAATCTGCCCCACGGCATCCTGCTTCTTGGGAAGCCCCTACCCTTGCTTTCTCACCCCCCCGTCCACCCCACGAGCAGCCCCGAGGTATAAGACTGCTTTCATCCCATCTGGTCCGACTCGCGCCACACAATCACTCGAACAACGACATCACCAGCAACATCATCAGTCCAGCACGGACACTTCACATGCTCGGATCCCCAGGGCCCTTCGCTTCGTACCAGGCACTCTACGTCATCCCACACACTGACAAGCGCGTCCCCGAGAAAACCATGTTCGGCTCATACGGCTCGACCGGCTCGGCGAGCAGCTCCCTCGACTCCTTCACATCCCGCAGCTCCTACAGCAGCATGTCCTCGCCCATGGACATCGCACCGCGCCCATCGTCGCGCAGAGGGCCCGATCCGGAGTGCGCCTTTCCCTCGTGGCCGAGGCGGTCATCCCTGGGCGAGGGCGACTCCGAGTACCGGGCGACATCATACATCACCGACGACGAGCTGTTCATGGACGTGTTTGACGACGATGCGTGCAGCGTCTCGAGCCAGGGCAGCGCCTCACCGGTGCACTCACCACCGGCGGCGCCCGTCATCACCGAGGCCGACTTCCTCCAGATGCAACGGGAACAGCTGGCCTACCAGCGCGAGATGAGGAGGATCGTCCTGGCCGAGAAGGAGCTGCGGCGGCGACAGGCCGAGCAGGAGCAGCAGCAACGGCGCCGGCCCGGCCCCAAACGCCGAACCGGCTCAGCCTCGTCATCCAAGAAGTCCAAGAGCAAGCTCTCGGCCATGACCACCATCGCCGAGACCGACTGAGGGCTCGTCGCATCCCAACACGATAACGAATCGCAGGTTTCATCCCCATCGGTATGTGCAATCTGCTTCGCCGTGTACCGCTTACATGCCCCGATATGGTGGTACCTGTAAGCGGTGCATTACCCGAAGCTGTCCCGTCTCGGAATGCGACCAATAACAGGTTTTGCTAACACACGGATAGCAGACAGCCACAGCCACTATCACACATTGTTGACTCACTTCGGGCGACTCGTCATCAACATTATTGCCCGAGAGTTCTGATTCCTCGTTCCGAGGATAGAGCTCGGAAACCTTGGCTGTGGCCACCGTGTTCCGGATCGGACACGAACACACAAACCAGTCCCCATGTCACGGCCCTTCTAACCGAGGCGGCTTTGCATGACTTGAGGAAAAAAACCTGGAATTGCAATCCCGACAAGTTTTCGGCTCTGACGACACACGATTTTTTCCTTCCGCTCGGCCCAAATCCTCGGGGCCTCGCACCCGCACCCGAACCGAGCCCACCGAATTCTCCCATCCCCCAGCACAAACTTTTGCAAAAGCCGAAAACGCATGGATCGCCTTCCGGTGGGGCTGCCCCCGGGTAACCCACCCCGAATCACCGACACCTGCAACCCTCACCGCCTCGGCAGTCGGTTTCCACTTCCGTGCAGAGCCCGGGCCCATGCAACCCCCGGCGTTTTGCTGAGATGCATCCGGCTCCTCTTGACAGGTTTCCACCAACGGGGAGAGAAGGCGGGTCATCCTCCGCACTTCCTTCCCTCTTTCTCTCTCCCGATTCGGGCCCGTCCTGTTTTCCGAGTCCTCACCGACGATTCCGTTTTTCTCTCTCGGCGGGACCGAAAACTACCTAATTTTTTGAGGGGTTTTTCCCATCGAGCTTTTTAATTTTCTCTCGCACCCTTCTTCAACCAGCGGTGTGCTCACACCGGCCGCTGGCAAGACGGAGCGGTACCACCGCCCGTTTTTAATGTTTCCCGCCTTTTTTTTATTACTTTGTGTGTGTTTTTGTCAATGCCCTATTCAGGGCCACAGCCGGCGTTGGAAGCATTTTCTGGATCAAGCGTTTCTTGCATGTGTTTTTTTGTGGCACTGGGGGGACATACATCTGGACCATGGATGGTGGCGGGGGGTACCAAAAAGTCTTTTATTGTTTGTTCACGGGTACTACACACATGGGGGGTTTTCAGTACACACTGACTGGCACAACTCCACACATGGGCGGCGGCGGAGCATTTGGGCATCATCGTTTGGAGTTTTTTTTGTGGCTTTGCCATTTGTTTTTTGTATTGTGGGAAGGGTCAGAGCGTGTGTTGAGACTTCTTTTGGTTTGTTTTGGATACCCCTACTTTCTGTTGTACCCTGTGAACGATACCCCCTTTTTCTTGTCTTTGTTGTTGCCCTCGCCGGCAGAGGTGTGGGTTTTTGTGTGGTTGGGAAACTGGGCTTGGTCCCCTCCCCGTAATCATATTCAGTACTGTAGTAGATAGCTTCAATCTTGATGGTCATCATCATCGTCATCATCATCATTGTGCCTGTGCACATGATTTGTGACTGTGGCTATTAAACATGTATGCTCGATGACTCTTTGACTGTTATATGTTTGCTTTGGATAAGGCTTGCCTTTCAATCTCGTTGGCCTTACTCACTGTCAGGGGCTCAGTACGGGCTGGACGAGAATAGCAGGCGATTTTGGTGTACTTGACAGTTGGGATGGTCTTATGATGTTGGTTGCTTGTGTCTCTGACTTGCATGAACTTGGCCCGACCAACCCCCTGGCATTCGGATAGCAGTGACAACCGGCAGGCAGAACCAGAGTCGTCTTACGTTGCCACCGACGCCTTGATGCCTTGATGACTGGACGACAAGAACCCTGAGCTTGTTGGCGAGAGGTGAGTTTCCCTATTTTCACCACGTCCATGGTGGTTACGAGGAGGTAGCCCGTGGGCATCACACAAGATCAGATACTACCACAGCCCGTCTTTGCGCAGTTTGACCTCATCTTGCCCGGCTGGGAGGGCTACTCCTCCGTGTAAGTGTAACCCTTATGTTCCCTGGGGAAGAACGATTGAAGTATCATGGGAGATTGTTGTAGAGGGTCAGTCCAAAATACAACCCTCATCCGTCCCGCGCCATTCACGTAAGTGTGAAGCGTTTGATGGGTGTACTTAGCTCAACCTGAGTCGTAGAGTCTAGCCCGAACTCTACTAGTCCGAGCGGGAGAGCAGAGAGCTTGAGATGTTGAGCTGTTCGTGCCCCTGACGGATGACTGCACGAGAGCAGTGGCAGGAGTCATCTGGTCGTTGTGGGACGTTCACAACAGGAACACACTGGTAGTTTACCTGCCTTGGGTAGATACGTACGAAGGGAGTGACAACAGTGGGCTATTCTGCATGATGCTTCTCTCAGAATCCTCTCAAAGCGTCTTGCATTTTATAGGTAAGGCAGGTAAAGTGGGTAAGTGGCAGTGACTTGGCCCCCTATCTCGTCCAGCCCTACCCGGCATCGTGGCTACCAGCTGTAAATTGGTCATATCCAGGCCTCATTTGAACGCCGTGGCCGGGTAGATCTACAATACAGCCGTAAAATGCGCCGCCGAATGCTCTCCTGAGTACCTGAACCTGCTGTGTAGTAGTAGGTCTTCAATACATCAGAAAGGCAGGGCATGTCCTCGTTCGTTGAGGGTGCCGTCCCATAATCGCAGCCCCCTTATAGCAAGGTACCTTATATCCCGGCACAGATATTCATTCATACATTGTGACAGAGGCCCAACAACGCAGACCAGCTCTCACGCAGTCGTTGAATGCTGGTCAAGGTTCTACAGACCAAAATGCCGCCTCGGCCCCATACAAGATCTGCTTCTACAGCTGGACGGTTATACGGTAAAGGGGCTCACTTCGCCTCTGACTTGACCTCTAAGGTGCCTAGGTATGCAACATTGACTACCTTAGGTAAGTTGGTTGGTAAAGACTTACTCAATGAGAACCTTACATCTTCGGACCGAGATGGAGGAAAGATATGGCATGACGCCCCTAACCAGGAACGGACCTGGAGGCCGGGCGTTGTTTACAGGGGAGCTGAATTGCCAAACTACCTAGGTGCCCTACTACTTAGGTACCTACCTTTGGTGTACCATATGCTTCGGCTGCTTATTTCCTTCAAAGGCTGCTTGGGGTTCGGTACACTTATGATGACTTAGATTGCTACGATCGTCATCATGCATGTACTGTTCTGAGCTGCGTACCTTACATGTACGTACTTGGTAGCAACCGAAAGTTGGTTGCCATCCAAAGGACCTTTCTTAGATATGCTTCCTTGTCCGCTTCAAGGAGAAGTCAGCTGCACTGGGAAATACTGTACTTGGATATCTGTATCAGGCCTGTGATCGGACTGTCACTGGCCTGAAGGAGTGGAAAAAGCGGGTAGTAGCGAGCTGGTGACGCGGGAGACTTCACGACGTCTTTCTGGGTGGGTACTTGTTGTGAGGGATGGGAGCGGCAGACCCCAGGATATAAAGGAGGAGCTGGCGTGGCGTGTCCAAGTGTGGCATATCCAACCCGTGTACCTTAGAGTGATGGCTACCTGGTTTTCCTTAGGGTATCAAACTGGGGCTTGACTTTTGGTGTCTGACAAACATGAGTGACGAACAAGACATTGATTGCTAGGATCACTATAGGCGACATCTAGATCACAGCAAAGTTCTGTGCTGGTTTCTCGTAGCAAAGAGCGGTTGCTTGAGCACATGCTATTACACTCCAGGAGAGCCGTCACGGATGATCCTCAGAAGACAGTGAGCAATATTGTTGCTTGCCGGGCAGCAGGTTACGTCGAGCCTCTGGCCCCGACTGTTCCAGTGTTGAGAGGCATCGGAGCACCCCGTGCTGGATATCGTCCATGAACCAATAAAAGGTCTACGAGGGAGTGTTTGCTGAGGGTACAAGTACCTGTGTTCATGTGTCTTTTGCTCCCGAATGCCTTGGACATGCAGTGAGGCTCAGCTGACAGAGGATGTTCAAGGGACTACATGGTCACGGTAGATGCGTGAGTTCAGTGTTTTCATCTAGACGGGAAACATTGGTCAAAAGGATATGAAGTTGGCAGTGCCTCACAAGGGGAGAACATTGGAAAGTGAACGCTTGCTTCGCTGTTATATGGGAGAATGGCACCAAGAGTGTTTTCCTATCTCCCCTCTGCTTCCGTATAGACTTCGTATTCTATAATCAACGTGAGCACTTCCTCTCTCTGATTAGAGGAGAGATCGTTGAGAGTATCCGTACAACGTCCCCAACTTCAAACCGGATCCGGCTGGGGATATCGAGTCACATTAGATATTGTGCATGGCTGATCCTTCTTGGAACATTGACTGTGATTCAACGTGATCCGAAGCTCGGCTTCATGCTTAGCGCGTGATGAGATGTGCGGTATCAACCGTGGAGCAGGCTGAGGCGCGACCATCTTGAGAGTACACTTGCTTACCTAGGTACGTCCTTGATTTATTTTTGGATTCCAAGGAAAATAACGGCAAGCCGGCCAAGCCTCGATTAAGAGGCTCAAGGATGCTCAGACGTTGGTGGCGGCATGAACGGATAACCCAGCCGCGCCGATCAGGCATGCAGAGGCGAGGCGTTTCCAGATGTGGGAAAGGGTTCGGCGAATGGGGGTAATGATCTGATTACCGCTTTCGTCTCCTCCTAACTGTTGCGCAGTACAGGTAGTAAACGGATAGGGAGAGTGGAAGAACCCCTCCGTCTTCATTGTGGCAGGAGTATAATTGATGCGCACGGTTCTCGTCTGGTGTTGACATGGGAGGAACCTTAAATGCTCCGTCCTCGATCGAAACTGACTTTCGAGCCCACAGCACTGATTCGTTGCCTACTCGGGGGCAGTTCTGATGGTCTATCAGCAGAAAGAAGGTATGGCAGGTTACTGTGGTAGTTGACGGTGGGATCGCAACGAAAGTGCCCTCCAAGCCGGGATCGATGACATCGGCGTGATGGAAATCCCGTCGCGGCATGTCACCTCGCTTGGCGTTCATGTTGAGACCCTTTTTGAGAGTGTGATCCGTCGGGGCCCGGCATGCGGTTCACTCTCCGCGAAGAGATACGGAGCCAATGAGCGCCACATGTCGCTTTGGTGCGAATCACGCTGCCCTCGGCTTCCTTCGACCGCCCGCTTCGTCGTTCAACAAGGCCGTTGTCCATCCGTAATCGCATGAATCCATAACAGCCGACTATTGATTTGAATCTGCGCTCGCCGGTCTACTTTGAGCGGGGACCTGCTTGTCGGCTCACTGGATATGAGACCGCGAAGACTGGAGCTTCACAGACGTGCTGTGCTGGAGAATTGTTGTACAGACCAGGTGAGACAGGGCCAGCGGTGAAGATGTCGGCGGACAGAAGGGGACGATGCGGACTCGAGAAGGCGAAAATAAGATGTCGATTGCGGCGTCGAGGCGTCGAGGCGTGGCGTTTTGGGGTTTGACTCGATCTGACTTGTTTCACGGCGAGTGGCCGAGGTGAGAACGAAGGCGTCGCGACCTGCAGCTCTCAACAAAGGAAGATGTGTTGCTTCAAATCTGCAAATGACTGTCTGTCTACGTTGACCTTGATGAATTACCGTGGGCTGCAGCTCTGTTGGCACCGCGCAGTGATCTGTCAATGGTAACATGGCAAATCCAATGCGAACCCCTGCTGGGAGACTTAAAAAAGCGAGGTGTACTCAGGCGATGGTGTGTGGTAAAATTTCATGGTGTTGCGAGATCCTGTAGAGGAAGAAGCAGCGCTGTGATCAGGGTGGGCGAGCAGGAAAGGCTCAAGCCAATGGCGGTACTCCCTGTTCTTGCTGGTGCTGAAAAGTCGTCAGAAAGCAAATGCTGCGATATCAAGCAGTGCAGGTGGTGGTGCAATGCAACTGAAAAATAAAATAAACCATGCATCACAACGCCCGAGAGCGACGATATTTGAGATGCATCTCCCAGGATGCTAGTCAAGGTAATCGTGGTAGCGATCCGGGCAGTGGCAGAGTGAGGCGGGGAAATGGAGGTTGATTGCTTCGCTGTGAACGGTGCAAAGGTTGCAAGGGCACCCTGGCGCGATATGCGATAGAAAAGGGAGTTGCCGTCGGTCCCGTCCTTGCCCCGGGCCTTGCTTGCATGCGGAGGAGATGGAAGCGAGAGGCCAAAGCTCCGGTCGATCCCGCTTTGACCCTTTGCTGGCTAAGCTGCCCCGTGACGGAATCAGCAATTTGAGTTTTTTTCATCCCACCGACTTCCAGGTTGCCATATCGAACAATACCTTGAGTACGGGTTCTTCCCGCCCGAGCTTCTTCAGCTCGATATCTGATCACACGCGGATCGACTCGTCAATCTCCGACATCCTTTTATTTGCAACTGCCCGAGTGACGACAGCGCCGGCGGTGACATCCGGGACCCCGGAAGCGCCGGCGGAGAACCAAACCGCACCTTGTCCGACAGTGCACAGCTACTTGAGACGACGCCGCTACCCAAAGCACAGTCCATGAGCCTGATGCCCCTGGGTGACTGGCGATGCCGCGGGCCTTCCAGAACGACCGACGGAGATGGATGAGGTGACAATTGGCTTCGTTTGCCGTGGTATGGCAGATGCAACCACTCAAGCCTGGCGTCGGACAGCATATACGACCATGCCAGGCACGGCTTTGATAGATTCCCCAGAGGGCTGCACAAGAGCACGGGGCACGGGGGCACCGCAGGGCCACCGGTCCCAGCAGTCGGGTATGGGCCGCTCCAAACCTGGCCGCCTGCCCTCCGTACCAACAGCGACCTGAGGCCACAGCTCGAGGCTGCGCGGGGCGTCGAGGCTGCTGCGATCTGTGGGGACAATCGATCTCATACGGAGTACATACGGAGAAGCGAGGCTGTCGTGATGCATTCATCGCATGCTGGATCATAGAAGGGTCCTTCATTGGCCCCCCTGGAGGCCAACACACCTCTCGGTGCAAGTACAAGCACGTAACCCAACCGGAACTGTTGCTTTGAGTTTCATGGTCGCAGCTGGCCTGAGTCCTGCGGACGGGATCGCATGGGGGTTCAATCTGTGCAGGTACGGATACCTCAGCTCCCAAGAACGACAGCCTTTGCTTCTGTTCCATGCTGCTGGTATGCACAAACCACAGGCAGCCCGTCCGAAACAAGGCCAGAGGCGAATCAGGTCTCGCAGCTGCAAGACCGTTGAACCTGACCAAGGGGCCGGAGACGTTTGGCGAAGGTATGGAGGCACGTGTTGCTGATATGATTGATGCGCATGAACGAGAAGCCAAACCCCTCTGATTCGAACCGTGGATGACGGCATCCCAATGGGCAGGGCGTGCCCTGGGTTTGCATGCGTACTGTGGTATTGATGAACTTGCCTTTCTCAGGTAGAGTGTGGACACTGCAGGATGGGGTGTAGCACAAGCTGGAAGCACTGCACCCCGAAGTTGACCAGAAAGTTGGGGGTTTCAGAACCGGAAAGGTGGTCGTATTCAAGCAGCCTGATGAGAAAGCGCCATCCACAAACCCTGGACGGATCGGGCTTCACCGCATGCTGCAAAGATGAGCATTTGAAAAAGACGGTCTGATGATTTGTGCTCTGAGCACGTTTGACCTGAAAACCTGAAGGCGGGACGAGCCGGGGATGATGAGCGGGGCAGCGTTCAAGATCCTCGCCAATTCCTGCCCTTGTTCCCACTGGCACGTGTATCGTACTGTAAGTTACCTGGCTTGCGCATGCTGTGTGCGCCCTGTTCCCTCAACCAAGTTCCTCTCCAGCTTCGAGGATGAGTCTCAAGTTCACAACTTCACTCATCTAAATGCTGGTCTGGGATGGCAGCTTGTGGAGTGTCAGATGAAATGCAGGAGGTCAACATGCTACACTCTCTGCTCTCGATTGTTTTATACTCGACGAAGACTTCGAGGCAGCAACAATGGGACAATACGGCAGTCGTACTGAAAGATCGAAGGCGGGATGGCGATAGGATCCCTGCAGACCACGGTGATAGCAGCCGTGATTGGCTGCATGGCAGGGATTTTGAAGCCAATCGCCAGACAAAGCGCTTAAGAGCCCTGCCGAGAGGTGTGGCGCCCCACTTCTTCCCTGCCGCCATTGCTCGCCATGCCCCACCCCGCAGCCAACCACATCGTGAATCTTGCAAAGTCGCAAAGTCCTCAAACAACCACGAGCCCATGACTCCAGATGGCGAGACGAGGCCGATGTCACGCTCGCCGTGTTCCCGTCCAAACCCGAGATCGGCGAGCATCATCTCGGGTGGCAGAGCATCAATGGCAAGCGACGAGAGCGGAAGAAAATGAGAAAAAAGAAAGAAGCATTGCCTTGATGAACGTTCCCCGATGATTAACGGCACAGCTGCTGCGGGGCACAGTTCCGCCTGCAGATCGTTGCAACCTCACCGGCAAGGTACGGGAGCGCAGCTTGGGATATTCGCCAGGTACGGAAGTACTTATCACAGTACACAGTACATAGTACAGACAGTACAGACTCGACCGAATGCAAATCAGCCCAATTCGCCATGCCTGTCGTGCATTCACACAGCACACGGTCGGGCACATTTTCCAAATGGCCCACGCAGTCCGTGGATCACGGCAAACCCGGCCTCTCGGCCCTGAGGCGGTCCCAATCCAACAGGACTCTCCCCTCATCTTGTCAGTTGATGAAGAGGAGAAGAAGGAGACGCCAGTCCCAAGCCGAGTTCCAGGTTTCCATCGGGAGGAATGGTCATGCGGGGCCACCAGCAGCAGCATCCAGAATCCAGGCATCCCCCAAAGCTTCTCACAGGCTCGCGCAAGGTCACGGCCAAAGCAGCGCGGCGACCTAATTATGGCAAATATTGGATGTATGTACATACCAACAATGTACGCTAAACTGCTGCAGACCAACCACGGTTGATGCGGCCCGCTGCAACCGCAGAGCTCGAGTCCAGGATACTGCGCTTCCCACCAGTGACAAACCCAAATCGAAGTCACTCTTCTGCTGCAGACCGGGGTGCGCTCCAGCCCATGCGAAAGCCGCATTTCTACTCGACAGAACACCCCGGCTCCTCACCCGCAGCTAGTCCCGCCTTACTCCGTCGTCTCCATGCGCATTTTGCCATCTCGCCTTTCCGTGCAGCCCCCCGCGGGACCACACAAACTCACCTTGGCACTGACCGGCCCGCATCAGCTCCCAGATTCGCGCAATAGGGTTGCAAGCGAAAGAAGACGCATGAAGGAATCGAACAGAGCAGAGGGGGGGGGACCGAGCTTCCCCTTATTATACGTGCAGTGCTCCAGGGTCTTGCCCAGTGGCAGGTC
The DNA here is from genome assembly GCA_033575675.1 of Parathielavia hyrcaniae. Classification (NCBI taxonomy): domain Eukaryota; kingdom Fungi; phylum Ascomycota; class Sordariomycetes; order Sordariales; family Chaetomiaceae; genus Parathielavia; species Parathielavia hyrcaniae. Next base: position 528,975 of record MU863635.1, read on the forward strand.
GAGTCCATGCCCTTTTTAAGCGCCTACGGATGGCTGGGTTGGTCTTATTTTCCGGCACACCCTCGTGGCAGCAGTGCGTCTCTCCTTTCGATTCCTATTTTCTCGTTTCTGCAGTGCCTCTCTCTTGTTTGACGCACGACGTGCATACGCCAAAGCGGTAAAAGAGAACGAACACCAGCGCGGTAAAAGAAAGTCGGGAGCTGGAAGTCTCGGGCTTACACACACACACGTCCCCGACTATCCGGCAGCTTTCATGCCCGGTTTTGCCGCCGAGGTTGAAGCACCTCCTGGACGGAGCATCCGTACAATACACGCTCGCTCCAAGCTGCTCGTCCTTGGCCGCACGACAAGCGCCGCAGCGGACGACCTACAGCGACCACCCCTGAAGGGCATTGCATCAATGAGGCGAGGCCAGTAAAGTTATCTTTGCCGCCCCCATACAGGCCTACCTGCCCACCCCCTCCTTTCCTGCGTCTACCTATCTCGGCCGCACCTGGCCCTCTCTCCACGTTCCCGCGAGTCCTGCCCAAAAGGAACCATTCCCGGTGCAGCCTCCCATATCCGTACCCTCCCACTGAGTCCGTCTCTTCATCCCGTCCTCCGCCGCCCACCCCCCCACCGCACCCGTGCCCGCAGACTACACCCTCCCGCTGGGGCTCCCGTCACCGACGACACTCTCCGCCGTCTACCGCATCGACGTCCCGAGACACGACGGCGCAACAATTGCTCGCACCTGCGACAGCGGCTTGCCGACACATGCTGTGGGATACTCTGGAAGCTCGGCATTGGTAGGTGCACCAAAGGCCGAGGAACGTGCCGGCCACGGCAGCTGACAGCGGGAGACACTGTTGCTGTTCCATGTCATGGTTGGGGGTCGGACTGTGTAGCCTCGTCGCTCGTCCTGGTTCGCCGCTCCACGTCCCGGTGGGTGCCATTCACCTACCCATCGGTACGTTCTGTTGTGTTGTCCCCCCCCCCCCCCCCCCCC
>MU863635.1:529972-547664 GCA_033575675.1 Parathielavia hyrcaniae
TACTCCTAACCCCCTTGAGCTTGTCGCCCTCCGTGGCTACGCAGCTGCAAACCCGTACCGGTGCCCCCGGCCATGCAAGCAGCCGGCTGATCTACAACCAGGTGGCTTTCACCAAGCCCGCGAATCTTAAAGGAGCCGGAACATATCTAGCGCGCCTCCGTTGCCCGCCATGTCCACCGCCGGCCCTCACAACTCGCGGAGCCGTGCTGGCTCGAGCACCGCCGCCCAGGAGAAGCAGCGCCTCGCCCACATGCACGGCTACGCCATGGCGACGCCCAACACCAGCGATGTCACCCGCTACTTCGAGCCATGCGCGGCGACGGCGTCCATGTTCCTGTACGCCCAGGGGACCTCGGTCGTCTGCTGCAACTACGACACGCTGGCCATCGAAAGGCGCTTCGCCCGCCACTCGGAGGAGGTGCAGTTGCTGGCCGTCGACAACCACAGCGATATCGGGGCCGGGAGACTGGTGGTCAGCTACGATGTTGGGCAGACGGCCATTGTGTGGGATCTCTTGACAGGCGACGAGGTTGCCCGGTTCGCCTCGTATGAGAATCTCACATGCGCTTCCTGGATGCGCAACGGCAATGTCGCTTTTGGTGAGCTTACAGGCCTCTTTTTTTTTTTCTCTTTTTTTCTTGGTTGCCGGAGAGCTTGGCTGACGAGGAGCACAGGCAATATCCAAGGCAATGTGATCCTCTTTGAGCCTACAACATCAGAGCACCTCTCGGCGAGGACGATCGACCAGATCGCCATCACGGCCATCTCACCTGCAGCCGACTGCAGGACTTTTGCCATTGGGTACGCCTAGCTGACTTCCCGGGCCTGGATCTCGGGATTACTAACAAACTCACCCCCTTCTTAGCTACCAAAATGGCTCGCTCTTGATAGCGACGCTTCAGCCAAGGTTCACGATTTTGCATAATCTCACCACGTCGAGAGGGCCGTCTCCGATTGTGACACTGTCATGGCACGCGTCGTCTCATCGGTCAAAATCCGACATGCTGGCTGTGCAGACGAACGATGGTGACCTCCGAGTCTGGAGCGTAGCCAGGGCGTACAGCACCGATGACCCGGCCAAGATTGTGCGCATATTGAAGCGGACTGAGAATTATCTGACGGGGCCCAACTGGATGGGCTGGTCCAAGAACGGCCGGATCATCCAGTACTCGGAATCGTGAGTCTCTGCGGGCTCGCAAATGGGGATGCCTTCCTTGCGCAACGACACTAACCATCACGCCAGTGAGACGATATCATGGGATGTGCGGACTAAGCATGTCACCTACGACACGATCCCGACTCTCGAGGCCATGCGCGGTGTGGCGGTCTATGGGCCGTCGGCTACACTCTTCACGCTCGGAGCTAACAACACGGTCCAGCAATTCGACCTCAACGCGCCAGCCATGATGGTTGCTAACGTACAGCACCCTGCAAACCTACTCCCTCCATCACCCCCTATCTCGCTAGAGGCAGAGGATAGTAAGAACCAGCCGGTCAACGCCCCCGAGCCGGAATCTCAGGTCCAGATAACCTTCCGCCCAAGCGAACTGCCCGAGCCCGAGGAAGACAGGAGGTCACCCTTGGCTCGATATCTCCAGACCCAGTCGGACACGTCGGACACGGAACCGTATCGCCCCGGCACCCCTGGCTCGCAGATCAGCCGGTCGAGCGTGTCTATTTCGTCGTCCACTTCGCAGACAGCAGCTCGCCGGTACCCGGAATCCATCGTCTCGCGGGGCATGACGGAAAACACATACATCTCGGCCGGCTCCTCGCTCAGGTCCAACCATGCTCACCTCCGGGACAGGCGCGGGGAGAGGGAATCGCTGTCTACCACGAGCTCCGTCTCGATGGGGAGCTCGCATTTACGCTCGGCGCACAAGCCGTCGAGGTTACGCCACGAAATCCCGCGCAGCCCGGAGGAGTCCAGGGTCGTTGATCTCTTCAAGTTCACCAAGAGCCGTCTCGCCGACGTGCCATACAAGGCCCCGTACTCGACGGACCACAGCCGGCTGACCAACGACGATTTGCGGAGACAGATGCTGAGCACCATCTTTGGGTGGCACAAGGATATCGAGGACCTGGTCCGGGACGAAATGTCTCGCCATCCCCTCGGCTCGACCAACCGCATCTTGCTGGCGAAGTGGCTCGGCGATATTAGCACCGACATCATGGCCATGGGATCCGAGAACATGACCTCGTCGGACTGGATGCTCTTGGCCCTGAGCGGGATTGGCGGACAGGCATCCCAGAACAAGCTGGGCCGTGCCTATGTGCAGCGGCTCTTGGAGAGCGGAGACGTCCACGCCGCCGCGACCATCATGGTCGGCATGGGCGACCACAACGACGCGGTCGAGATATACATCTCGCACAAGCGGCACATGGAGGCGCTGATCCTCACCTGTCTCTTCTTCCCCTCGGCCTGGGAGCGGCAGGAGCAGATCGTCAGGAAATGGGGCGAGTGGGCGGTGCAGCACGGCCAGCAGCAGCTCGCCATCCGGTGCTTTGCGTGTACCGGCCGGGAGTCGACGGAACCGTGGACGTCGCCGTCGGCGGCGCAGCTCAGCTTCCCGAGTATCACGCAGACGGTCCCCGAGCTGGCCAGCCCGCCGCTTTCGCCGCCCGTGATGAACCACGGGCCGCAGCGGAGCGTCGCCAAGAACTCGGCGCTGAAGCTCATCACTACCTTTGGCGACGGGCAAGCCAGGAACAGACTGTTGGCGAACGTGGACGACGGCAAGACCCCCGTCGCCGCTGCGGGGACGCCCATTGTGCGGTCGGCGCTCTCGCCCGGCGGCGAGGATCCGGCGACAGCTGTCCTGATAGGGAATCGCAGTCAATACAATACGCCCGCGTCTGCTCGCCCGGTACAAGGCTTTGGCCGTCAGCGGCTCCCGTCGATTGGCGAAGCCCCTGACTCCGGCTCCCGGGATCTCCTCACGGCGGTAACGAGACCGGGCGGAGACCCGTATGCCAACGCATTCCAGTCCATGGATGTCCGGGACACCGCCGCCAGGAATCTTGAGATGACGCGACCGAGCACGGCGAGCCCGAGGTTGATGAAGGACACTGTCAAGGGGCATCCTCCCCCGTCCCCGTCCCCGGCCGTGGTCGCCGCCCTGATGGATGGCAGAAAGGCCAGCCGGAACGGCTCTCGGAGCCGCATCCCCGAAGGCCTCGACCTGTCGCTGCCCTCGTTCAAGGAGTCGCTGCACGACGATCTCACGTCGCCCGAGCCATCGGCACACTCGTCGGTCCGCTATCACTGGCCGTCTAGGCGAAAAGGCCCGGGCTCGGTCGCCAGCTCGGTGACATCGGCAGCGTCAGCGGCATCGAGCATCGCGAGGAGTCAGCGCGGCCACCACAATCAACAAGGCAAGAGCCTGGACGACTACATTCACAGCTTGGATACGGCGCAGAGCAAGCAACCGACTCGCGGGAGCAGCCGTGACGGCCGCCACGGTCGCGATCGCAGCCAGTCACGCAAGGACGGGCGCGAGAAGTCGCGGGATCGCGGGCGGGCTGCCTCGCGCAGCTATACCCCCAAGGGCGGGAAACGGTCTCCCAAGTCGCCGGTGCCCATGTCGCCCGAGGATCTGATCAACCTGTCGACGCCAAATCCCGAAGTCGACATGCTCCACTCTCGGTCGGGCATCAGGGGCAGGCTGGTTGATCCGTCCCATGAGCTGGAGCCGCCGAGCCAACCGAGCACGGTGAGAAAGGTGGGATATGCGGACCGGGACCGCTCCCGGGTGAGGGGGTCCAGCCGGACCGGCAGCCGAAACGGCCGCGGCTCCAGTCGCCCGCGGAGTCCCGACAAACGCCATGCCCCGTCTGCACTGGACCTCCGCGGGCGCTCGACATCGCGCGGGCCGCCGTCGAACCGATCGCCGTCTTCGCCGCAACCCATGTCGGCAACCCTTCAGCAGCACCACTTTCTGTCCGACGACGAGGAAGACTACAGGCAGGCGGTCGAGGCCCAGGAGCGGTTCCGCAAGAGGAACAACCGGAGCGCGAGCAGGACGAGCCGCGGGGATGGCCCTGCTTCGCCCGTGTCGGTTCGGTCAACAACCGCCTGGTCGACGCGCGAGACGGGCCGGGAGAAGCCGGAGCTCCGGCGCACCACATCGCACGCCGGGTCCGAGAGCTCGTCGCGCCGCCGCAAGGTCGGCGCCCCGCTGCAGACACCGGCGCCGATGCAGCTCGTGACGGATGTGTCTGGGGACTTGAAGGTCATCAAGGACGAGAGACAGCTGAAGAAGGAGCAGGCTGCGCGGGAGCTCGAGGCGCGCCGGAAATCGCTTGCCAGGAGGCCCTCGGCGCCGCCCATCATGCACCCGGACCAGATCACGCCCGCGCCGCCCTCGCTCATGGCGCTTCCGAGCACGACGTACGTGCCGCCCAAGAGGGAAGATATGCCGTCTCGCAGCGCGAGCGTGGATCCCTCGGCGGGGAGGAGCATGTATGCGAACCGCAACGGCCCTGCGATTGGCCTGCCGGCGACGCCCAGGGCGATGCGTCTGGTCATGGAGTCCGGGTCCGGCGGCCATAGCGTGCCCGTGCCGTCGATCCCGGCGACGTTTGCGCAGGCATCGCCCGCCATGCCGGCACAGTCGCAACGGCAGTCGCCGAGCAGGCAGTCGCCGAGGCGGGCCGACAGCGAAACCAAGGTCCCCCAGCTGGATGACATCCCTATGCTGCTGCCCTCGACCGTCTACACGCCGCCGCCTCCCGCCAATTCCAGGATGGCCGCCCAGATGGGGCGGTCCATGTCGGCACCCCCCGTGGACCTGGTGCAGCCACAGAGCCACTCCAGGCGACCCTCTGCCGTCAACACGATGTCCTTCCAGGGCCGAAGGCCGTCCCACGACGCCAACGCCAACGCCTTCCCCAGCCGGAGACCGTCGCACGACGCGGGCATCCCGCCGCCGCCTCCGCCGCCCGTGCCGCCCATGCTCAAGGAGCTGCAGCACCTCGCGCAACCGCCGCCGCCGCCGCCCGCGCCGCTCCCGCATCTCGGCAATGGTCCCAAGCCGGTCGTCTACGGCGGCAGCTCGGGCATGATTGAGATTGTCATGGACGACGACCAGCAGCAGCAGCACCAGCAACAACAGTCACAACAACCTCACCAACAACATCAACAACCTCCCCCTCCCCCGCCTCCGCCCTCCATGATCCCCGCCGCCATCCCCGTCAGCGAGGCGACGGTGCCCATCATCTCGGCGCCCAACCCCCCGCCGCGCCAGGGCAGCGTCAACCACAACCGCGGCCGGAGCAGCGTCGACAACAGCATCGGGGCGCGCATCTCGCGCGCGACAGACCGCATGCGCTCCGCCAGCCGGAACCGGTCCCAGCAGCAGTCCGGTAGCAGCAGCAACAACAATGGCAGCAGCAACAATAGCGGTGGTAGCAACAACGAGATGCAGTACGTGCCGGCGCCGTACGAGAGCGTGCCGCCGGTGCCGCAGGTGCCACCCCAGCAGCAGCAGCAGCAGCAGTTGAGCAGCATGAGCTACCGGATGCAGAACCAGATGGTGCTGCAGCAGGTGCAGGCGCAGGTTGCGCAGCAGGAGGGGAGGAATGAGTTTAGGACCGGGTTGCATCGGAGTGAGATGATTTAGATCTGGAGTGGGATCTGAACTGGGGCGGGGGGGGGCTTGTTTTGCTGACGGATGGAGGGCCGGACGGGCGGTTGGGAGGGTGGTTTCATTGGCTTGGTTGGAAATTCAACTTACAAAGGCGAGGTGGTGTTTTTTAAGGTGGGGGAGGGGGAGGGGAGGGGAGGGGAGGTTCGATTTCGTTTCACCTGGTTCAACAGCATGACATTTCATGTCCATTTTGGAGTATGGAGACATTTGTCGGAAGAAAGGCTGTTCTTTTCTCTGTCTCTCTCTAATTTGAGACTGGGGAGGATGTTGATATACTTATATGAGATACCACTCACTCACTGGCTTGGGACACAAGGTATGGCGGCGGAGGGAAGCTAATTGATTGAGAGGGAGGGGCTGGAAGGTTGATGGGGCAGGGTGCAGGGCATGTTGGTTTCCTTGCTGTCTCTCTCGGATTATATCCTGCATCCTGATCGGGGTTTGCAGTTTGTGGCTTTTGCATGTTGGATTCGATCTTTTGGTACTGCTTTACGAGTTTTGCTTTTCAATGCTCTGGGATACCTCGTTGTTCCTCTCTCTTTCTCATGACCTGATGACATGGTTGCTCGAGGGTGGACGGATGGATGGGCGGTGTGAAAGGAGTGGATTATGCGGGGACGGAGAAGGACGTGGATGGCAGATTGGATATACTCTTGCCCCAGTGGGATAGGACCTGTCTGTGGATAGTGAATGAGGCAAAAAGGCAACAAAAGCGGGAGGATGGATGGGTGATGGGTGAGAGGGTCTATCTACATTGTTGCCTCGCGGCATCGTGGTGGGAGCGTGTTTCGTTTCGTTTCGGGGGAGGGGGACTTGCGTGGCCATGAATGGGACTTGTAATGCATGGTTTGTGATATAGCTTGATAGCAGAGTTGACTGATGCGCATTTTCTTCGACCCGTTCTGTTCTGTTCTGGTGCTGGTGCTGATGATGCTTGATGAGTCTTGCTGTGTGTCAACCATGGCTCAGTGGGGGTGTGATGCTTACAGTGTTCGACCGGCCAGCCAACAGGTTGTTTTTTCAACCCTTCCACACCGGCAAACAGAAAAAAAGATATGTTTGGGAACTGAGCAAGCTGCCCAGGTGAATTTGGGAATGTAAAACAAAATAAAAAAAGACGACAAAAATTGGAGTCGACATCTCCATCCCGCCGCTCTACCCCAAGCCCCCAGCGATCGTGGTTCAGCGCGCCATCTGACGGTGAAGATGTCTCTGCAGAGTGAGACCTCCCTCAAGTGTCATCTTCATTGCTTAGGGCCACGCGCAGCATCGCAGGTTACCCGTGCGAGTGGGTGGCCACCGCAAGATTCGTGCTGGGCGCCGCTGGGGGGTTCTTATGGGGATGGAGTAGAGACGGCGAGAAAATCGAGTGCCTTCTAAACCAAACTAACCATTACAGTTAGGTTGGTAAAAAAAAATTAAATACATAAGGTGCGGTGGAGTCTGCACTCCCGTCGCCGCGGGGCATCACAGGGTTAGGGTCTCAACGTATTCAATGGTATAGCGAATCGATACGAACCCTCATCTCTCGAGTCTCTCTCAATCTCAGGAGTCAGGGTTGCTTCGATTCACGATCCTCCCCCTTCATTCCCCAGCCATCACAACCCCCTCCCAATGCAGCACTTGCATAAGTCGAGGACGGCAGGCTTTTCGCAGGGAAAATGCATTGGGACAACCCACCGCGGTGACGCAACGCTCAATCTGAGACGGGCACTCTGACGCTCGCTTCCACAAGCACCAACAACCCTCAATCGCGACTGACGACGGAACCAATTCACCATCATTAAAAACCGGAGAATCGAATCGATCCTCCACCATGCTCACCACGGCCCCCCGCCTCTACATCCGCCGCCCGTCCCCGACCACGGCCGAGTTCACAGTCACCACCTGCCCGCCACTGACCCTCCCGCTTCGGCTGCTCCTCCTCACGCTGCACCTCCTCCGCCTCGTCGTGGCCGCAGCCGCAGTCCTCACCCTCTACTCCCGCTTCCTCTCCATACCGCCCACCACCACCACCACCACCACCACCACCACCACCACAACAACAACAACAACAAAACAATTACTCCTCCCGCCCCTCCTAGCAGGCGACGTCCCAACCCTGCTGACAACCCTCCTGCAAGCCGCCCACCTCTCCCAGCCAGGCGTCTTCCTCACCGCCCTCGCCGCGCCCGTCGCCGACTGGGCCGTGGCCCTGCTCTCGCTCGGCGCCCTCTACGCGGCCGTCTGCTTCCAGCTGCACAAGACCGAGTCGGTCCTGGTGTTGCGCGGCCTGGGCATCCAGACGTGCTCGTCTGCTTCTTCAAGTGCTGCTGCTGCCGCTGCCGCCGCCGCCGGGACCCTGGGATGGTGGTGGGCTGGGAAGGTGGGAGGGGGAGGGGCGGGGGGAGGGACAGGGTCGAAATCTGGGTGGGGCACGCAGACGCGCTTCATACCCACCGAGAAGATACGCGATGTCTTGATCAATGAGGCGTTTCGGGGGTTTGAGGTGCGGTATTATCTGATTGTGGTCGTCGAAGGGGAGGAGGAGCTCGTGGTCTTGTTTCCGGGTTTGTTGCCTAGGAGGAAGATTGTGGAGGCCGTTTGGAGGGGGTTCAGGGGGTGTTTGGTTGAGGGGGAGGGGGGTGAGAAGGGGTGATGGGCGGTTACCTTAGCTAGGTTTTACATGCGTATGTAGGAGGGATGGAATTGTTTCAAAACGGAGGAGTTGTTTTATTTAGTTGTCTACGCTGCTGACTACTTTGCCGGCGCTCCTGTTCGCCTTTACCACGCTCCGCCAGTTTTCCGTCTTGGCTAGCTCCTCGGCGCTCGCGAACCCCTTGCTCTGCGCCCACTTGTCGTTGACTTCATCCGGCGTCGCCAACAGGCGCTTTTTGAGCACGGGGAGATAGACGCCCGACGCCTTGGCACTGCCGCCGCCCTCGTACACGCGCTGGCTGCTGCTCGGCTTCTCGGGCGGGCCCGACCCGGCCAGTCTCCGGCTGAGGTCTGCCTTGCGCGCCACCGAGTCCAGCAGCTGGTTCGCCAGTAGCTCGTCCATCTTGCGCTCGCGCCAGCACTCCCACAGCTTGTCCACCACGCCGCCGTGCCCGTGCAGGTACGACGGCTTGTCCTCGCCCAGCCAGACCCAGTCGATGCTGTCCTGCATGTCGGCACTGCCCTCGACGTCCGGGTCGTGCACCCCGACCGCCGCCGTTCTAGGCATGGCACCACCCTCCAGCTTGGGGAAGATGCAGTCCCACAGCACGAGCGGAACCTCGTCGGCCATGACGTAGTTGGGCCTCCGCGGGTTTCTGTCCACGTCGAGCAGCTCCGTGACGAGCGACGGCTTCTCCAGCCCCTGGCCGATCATGAACAGGATGGCGACCATGTGCCGGATCTGATGCCACAGAAACGCCGAGCCGCGGACGTGGAAGTAGTACACCTTGGGGTACGTTCCCTCCCCTTCTTTCGACCCTTTCGGCCCGAAGCCGGCCTGGCTCAGGTAAGGCAGCGCCGAGCCGGTACCCTCGACCTCGACAATATCCGCCTCAAACACCATCCGCTGGTAGTTGGTGATCTGCTTCGCCCCGTCGAGCTTGCAGAAATTGCGAAAGTCGTGCAGCCCCTCGAACAGCTTGGCCGCCTCCCGCATGGCGTCCACATCGAGCCACCCTTCCCTGCGGCCACTTTCCCCGTCCGGACCCAGCGAGGCAGGCAGCGGCGCGAAGGCGGGCTGCGTGAAGAAATACCGGTACTGCCTCTCCCGGCACGAGAAGCGCGCCGAGAAGTTGTCGGGCAGCGTCGGCGCCCACGCCAGCACCCTGATGTCCGGCGGCAGGATCCGGTTCAACGCGCGCGGGTAGTTGATCTCGTCGGCCACCGGATCCCACGCGGGTTTCCCATCCCCATCCCCATCCCCATCCCCCATCATCTCCGTATCCTCCCCCTCCCCCTCTCCCACCCCCTCCAGCGGCCGGTTACTCCTCAGGCGGAGGCAAACGACCTGGCCAAACGCGCTCACGCCCTTGTCGGTGCGCCCGCACTTGGAGTACTGCCAGGGGGACCAGTCGACCGTGATGTCGGCCCTGCCGCGGTCGCGGTCGGGCCAGATTAGGCAGCTCTTGACGAGCGCCCGCCACAGCTCCTCCTCGATGGTCGGCGCGGCCCCGTCGACCTGGTACTCGAAGCCGCCGTAGCGCTTGCCCAGGTAGGCTAGCTTGAGCGCCACGAGCCGGGTCGAGTACTTGGACGGGTCGAGCGCGGACGGCTTTTTGTTCCTCTTTGCTTTCTTTTCTTTGTTTGCTGCCTTTGTTGGTGCTGTTCGTCTTGTTGCCGTTGCTGTGCCTGGCTGTGATGGTGGAGGGGGGTCTGGGGTTGGGGGTGAGGGTTGTTCGGTATTTCCTTTTTGTTTCTGCAGTTGCTGCTCCAGCTCCCTGACGCGCTCGACCAGCTGGTCTTTGGACCATTCTTGAAAGTTGGAGTCGGCCATGGTGGGTGAGAATGAGGATGAGATCGGGCGGCGGCTGTGGGGGCGACAAAGAGGGCTGAGGGTTGAGCGCAACCGCTGTGCGCCTGCTTTACTCCCTTGCGCCTGGGCGAGTTTTCTCTTAGCGATACTGCTGGTGAAGTTCATATGGCCATTACAAAGTCAGTCATGACCTTTCATTGGCGTCGCCTCATCACGCCGTCTCAGATTTGGTTTTTCTTCAAACAAATGTCGATTTCAATGCTAAAAGGTCCCACCTTGGCATTGCCGATAAGCCACTGGACACTGATAAGGACCGCTAGGGTACTTTTTTGTATGTAAGTGAACGTTAGCCCGCCCCGTCAAGGTTCTGTTCGCCTTTGCATACACCCGCTGTGTTCATCATCAAATATGGAAGAACATACGATCACGATCCTGCTGGTAGGGGATGAGAAATGCGGAAAGTCTACTTTTCTGTCGTCAGTATCTTCTGAAGGAGTCCAAGGCCCTCAGCAGCAGTTAACCCCCACACAGAAGAATAAGCCAGGGCCGCCAGAACCTCCACGCACACACTCCGGTGACCCTCCTCAGAGACCTGGACCAGCCTTTTGTCTTTGAAGTCCGCTCCCGCAAAGGCCAGTACCGCTTCGAGTTCTACGACACCTCCAGCCCCGAGAACTGGCGACTCCTCCGGCCGGATCTGCTCATCATCTGCTATGACATCAGCCAGCGGCTGAGCCTGATCAACATCCAGCGTGTGGTAGGTCCTCCAGAATAGCCTATCCCTTCTGAATCGCCCTTGGATCTGATGCCGCTCTCAGTGGGCCAATCAAGTCCGGACAGCCTTCGCGGCAATCGACACTCTCCCGGTCCTGGTGCTGGGCCTCAAGCGGGACCTGCGGTCCGAGGACGACCCCAACGGCATCATCTACCCGCAAGAGGCGTACCAGGCGGCGCAGGCAATGCGTGCCGACAAGTACATGGAGTGCTCCGCCACGACGGGCGAGCTGATGACCCAGGTGTTCGACGACATCTGCAACACCGCGCTCAAGACCACCACGGCCGACGGAGGCCAGAGCGCGGGAGGGTGCGTGGCCATGTGAGCGGGAGTGGGGTTCGCGTCCGAGTTTCGGTAGCAAGACGTCAATCTCATCAATACCCATTCTCGACTGACGGCACGGCCTCGACATCCATTTCCTCTCCCTCGGCATCCATCTCGTCCCCCGCGGCGCCTTCGGCCGGCTCTAGGCGGCCCAGCACCTCGCCGACAATGTCGACAATCTTGTTCTGCTCCTCGTCGCCGAACCGTTCCTCCATGTCCTCTATGGCCGTGCTCAACACCGCACTAGACAGCGGGCGCAGGTTGAGAATCGAGAGGATTTCGCCCTTGGTCAACTCGCTCGGGAGGTTGGCCTCGCGGAGCTTCTCGAGCAGCCGGGAGATGGCGGCCGGGCTGTAGGTTTGGGTTTCGTCTTGCTTCTCCAAAGGGCTGGGTTTTTCTTTCAAGTAGGTAACCACCTGGTCTCGCACATATTAGCCAATTGTCAGGGGCTTCGATACCATGGAGAGAGGCCTGAGGACCAACCTCGGTCATGACCTCATGCGCATTCCCGGGCACGCGTCGATTTTGAGCCTTGTTTCGCGTCCGCTGGTCCATGATGTGCTGGTAGACTTCGTAGTTGGAGAGAAGCGCATTTTGCGACTCGAGGATCTTCATTTTCTCTTTGCCGGTGCCTTGGGTGCGACACCTGTGACGGGTCCGCTGCCGAGGTTTGGGCCGTGGGGGTAGCTCGAGTCAGCAATGGTTAGAATGCAGGTCGGAAAGTGGGTTGTTGATTGCAAGCTGCGCAGCTGGTGCAATGTATGTCGCCAGCACCCTCAAGTTTCCTGAAAGTGATGGAATGTCCACTGTGGAATCAGTGGTTGCGTGTCATGGGCCGCACGGGCGCCGTGCAAGGGAAAGAATTGAAGGAGTGACCTGAGACTTTCTGTAACGTATCGCGGGTAGCGGTTCCGGAAGCATGGATGAGAAGCTGCCCCTCCAACGGCTCCACCCTGCATGATGCACGTCCCGCTTCAACACTCTCGGCCAATTGCTGTCCCGCTTCCCGCCCCGCCCAAAAATTCTCTCGCTGTCGTTGCCGGGCAGGCAGGTACAATACCGTACAGTACCCGCGGTTGTCTAGACCGTGGTCAAAACCACGAGGCGAAGTCTGATTCACACCCGGCAATTCCGTTAAGAATTTTTTTGTTATAATTCCACAGCCGCCCCACGGTGAACCGTTTGCAACGTCTTTTCAACAAGCCGGTCATCTCTTGACTCTCTCGAATTCCATCTCCAAGATGGTTCCCCTGTGATTGTCTCATCGCTCCCTCTCCTCCCTCCCAACTTCTCACTTTCCATTATTCCCTCACCCGCCCGTGCCCGTTAAGGTACCCATTGCTGTTCGACCGCTCCGAGCCGTGCCCGGCTCTCTTTCACACCTTGGAAGAGTTGCCCCCAGCTTCCTCGGCAATCTTTTTTGTTAGCGACCGATCACCGGCTCGATAATAATCGATCCATCTCCAACCTCGCTCACCAGCCTCGGTCTCAACCTTATTAGCAGCATTTGCCGTGCCGTGTGGTTGAGTTATCTCTGCAAAGCACTTGGGGATCCTGTCCCGCGCCTGCACCCCAATCTTGCTCCCCACGGTGTGCCTGCCGCCGCCACTCTTCTTTCTCCGATTCTGCTCCGCACCATCATTCCTCGCCATCGCGTCATTCGACTCGGGCTTGACGCCTGGTCCAGCTGATTGAGCCGCCATCATGGTTCGAAACATTGTGGTCCTCGGCGGCAACTCGCATCCCGCCCTGGTCGACAGCGTGTGCAACATGCTCGGCCTTCCCGCGTGCAACCGCATCCTGACCAAGTTCTCGTCGGGGGAGAGCCGCTGTGAGATCCAGGACTCGGTGCGCGGCAAGGATGTCTACATCATCCAGACTGGTTTTGGCGGCAATGGCAGCAAGCTCAACGACCACTTTATGGATCTGTGCATCATGATTTCGGCGTGTAAGACGGGCTCGGCGCGGAGGGTCACGGCGGTCCTGCCCCTCTTCCCCTACTCGAGGCAGCCCGACCTGCCGTACAAGAAGTCAGGCGCGCCTCTGTTCAAGGCTGGTTCCGAGAGCGGCAGGAAGGACTACACCTTTGACAGCGTCCCGGCCACCCCGGCGCCTGGCGTCCCCCGGACCGCCGGGCTCATCAACGGCACCGACATTACAAACCGGCTGGCCAAGACAGTGCTGACCAATGGCGTCAATGGCGTCAACGGCGCCGGCTCCATGTCGCCTGTCAAGCAGACTAACGGCGAAGCCTACTTTGGGGCGAATGGTGTCGCCAGCCCTATGCCGAACACCAGCATCGGCAGTTACACAACGCACGACTACCAGAACGTGTCTCACATCGGCGCATTCCAGGCCAGGCCAGGGTACAAGCAGTGGGTTGCGCAAGCAGGGACGCTGGTGGCCAACCTCCTGACCTGTGCCGGGGCTGACCATGGTATGCTGCCCCTGAAGTTCTATCCAATTCTAGTTTCCAGGGTATGAGGGTTGGCAGTGGATTCTGTGTGGCTTTGAAGCGCTTTGGCGCTGTTCATTGTCCTGTCAGTGAGACACGGTGCTAATACACGCTGCAGTGATCACCATGGACTTGCACGACCCTCAAGGTATGTGTAACGCACGAGTAACTTGTCGTCCACCACTGCCAAGGCGGCGGCTCTGCTGTGTCAACGCCCGCTATGACGACGGGCGAACATCATGACATGCTGACGGCATTCGCAGTGCAAGGATTCTTCGACGTACCCGTCGACAACCTGTACGGCAGGCCTCTCCTCAAGCGGTACATCCAGACGCACATTCCCAACTACAAGGAAGCCGTCATCATCAGCCCTGATGCCGGTGGGGCAAAGCGTGCGACAGCCATTGCAGACGGCATCGGTGTCGACTTTGCCCTCATCCACAAGGTAATGGTTTCTTTGTCTCCCATCCCAGTCACTTACCAACCACTTCTGGCAGGAACGGCGCCCAACCAAGATCACAGACAGACAAAACGCCAGCATGATGCTTGTGGGCAACGTGGCCGACCGCGTATGCATCCTCATCGACGATCTGGTAGACACGGGCAACACCATCACGCGGGCGGCCAAGCTCCTCAAGAAGGAGGGCGCCACCACCATCTACGCACTCCTCACGCACGGCGTGTTCAGCGGAGACGCCATCAACCGCATCAAGGCGTCAGCAATCGACAAGGTTGTCGTGACCAACTCGGTGCCGCAAGACGAGCACAGGGCGCTCCTAGGATCCAAGCTCGACGTGCTGGACATCTCGCCCATATTCGCCGAGGCCATCCGGCGTGTCCATCACGGTGAATCCATCAGCGTGCTCTTCAACAACGATTAACTCCATGAAAATTAGGGGGGCTAGCAAAAACGTGTGCATTGACTTGACCATACACGGCATCTGGCGTTCTCTTTTTTGTCCATCTTTGGCCGGTCATGTCCCCTTTTCCTTGGACAGCATACGAACCACGTCGCGTTGGTGGCAGCAGTCCAAAAGTGGGTCTTACACTGCATTCGTCCATACCAGGGTTCTTTTCTTCTGGAGTTCCGGGGGCCGCTTAGTTTTTTTCTTCTTTCTCTGTCGTGCCATTTGTGTCGGGATATCAGTTCCGGGGTAGAAGACAGGCTCGGGGGTGGCCACCGTTGCCTAGTACTAGACAGCCATGCAGATAATGCATGCGCATACCATGATCCACGCTGAGGTGAGGGTCACACGCTGAGTTGAGGGAATGGGGGCTGGGCTGTCTTGTTTTCCTGATGCTCTATCGTATCCTTGCTTCTCTGCGACTGGAGAGGAAGAAATGGGTAAGCTCAGGGGCTGAGAGCAGTGTTTTGGCTGCTTTTGTGTAGAAAGCATCAGCTATCCTACAAAAGGATGATCGCACAGCTTCAGAGGAGTGCAACCGAGCGATTGGCTTTGTGCCTCGGCACTCACCCCGGCATGAGAATCCTGCGATCCGAGATCCGGCGCCGATGCGGGAGGTCAAGGCTGGACCGGATCGTCCGGCTTGGCATGGGCTGACTTGCTCGGGTCTCTGGCCGGATCCGCGGAGAGAGTCGCTGGCATCCGGCTAGTTGAGTCTTCAGTACGCCAACGAGCTCGCGGATGAGGACTGTGGGTTGGCTGGAATCTTCCATGTTTCTGGCTTCCTCTGGGCGGTGTGCACATGGCCTAGTGGCACAGGAGAGGTGGGAAGCAAGACTTACAACCAACCTCGAGCCAACGTACTGTGTAGGTAGAGCTCAAGTTTGTTTCTCCGGCGGTTATCACAATTCTGATTCTGTGCCGGGCAATCCCGAAAGCCTTCCGACCAGTCAAGTTATCAGTCAGAACCACAAGTTTTTCTCCTGCTGCCGGCCCTCGACAGATCCTAGCAGGTACTTGTAGGAAGTATCCAACCCCACACCTCGCCGCACACCACGCGACGTCATGGGCCACCAACTCGATATCACCAAAACCGGTCTTCGCCAGCAACTCGGCTGTTGTCAAGGAAATCACTACCAGAATCAACAGATTGACGGACTCTACCCTACGTTTGTTGATCGCCTCGATTTCCATTTAGCAAAAACAACCAGCAACCCCTTCCAGTCCTCTACCCTGTTCTGATAGAACTCCGGTCTCTTTTTCTGATCAAATCTCCGATACTACGGTGTAACTTCCTGTTCAGATAAGCTTGATCCAACCCAACCCCCCTACTGGTGCTTCCTGCCATCACCAGTCCCGGTCCTACTGTATATATTGTCACCACCATTACGACACACACACACACACACACACCTTGCCACAACCCTACAAACCCAGCAAGCAAGCAAGCAGGCAAGCAAAATAAATGCCTACATCCTTCCTCACCCGCCCCGGCACCCGCCCCGGCCTCAGCCCCGGCGGTGGCAGCAACCCCGGCATTACCGATGGCGGTAGCGGAAGTGACCGTGATGGCGGCAATCCAAGCCGGCACGCAACCTCCTCCCCTCCTCGCTCCGACTCCCGCCCCATCGTCGCCGCCTTCGGGTCGTCCCCGGACTCTGGTGGTGGCTTTGCGTCCGAGGAGTATGAGACGCCCATGGAGGATCGCTTCGGAGGGAATGGAGCCGGGGGGGCGGGCTTGTCGTTTCCGTTTCCGGTTCCGTCGGATGCCTTGTCACCGCCGCCGCCTCGGCCTCCTCCGCATGTTGTGTCTGGGCTTGGGTCTGGGTCTGGGCTGCGCGAGGTGGGGATGGGGGGGTCGACGAGGGGTGGTGATGGTGGTGATGAGGATGGTAATGTGGATGGTGGGCACGTGCATAGGAGGGGAGGCGGAGGTGGGGAGGGTGGTGGTGATGAGGGGGGCGAGAGGGATGGTGAAGCGGGAAGGAAGAAGGTTGGGTTGAGGGATCGGATCGCGTGTTTTCAGTGGACTTGGTTTACCATGACCATGGTATGTGCTGGGCCCGTTCCCGGAAAGAGGTGAGGAGGGGAATGTTGATGGGTCGTGGGTGCTGACGGGGCGAGATGTCTAGGCCACGGGGGGGATTGCGAATGTGCTGTATTCAAGTATGTTTGTCTCCCTATTCTGCTGCTTTGGCTCGCCCTCAGTCGGGACTCGGGAAGGGGTGCAGTTGACCGCTGACGCTGTGGACAGTACCGTACAGGTCGGAATGGCTGACTGGGATTGGACTGGCCTTCTTCTTCCTGAACCTCTGCCTCTTCGTCATCAACTGCGTCTTGATCTCGATGCGTTTCTACTGGCGCCCGGGGAGTCTGATGGCCTCGTTCACCGACCAGTTTGAGAGTCTCTTCATCTCGGCCATTGTAAGTAATCCTACCAACCCCCTGAGCATGGACAAGTAGTAACACGACCAAGGTTGTCTCGTCAGTCTTGTCACCACTCACCCCTCCAAACCAGGGGCCGGGCACTCATATTCCGCAACAGAATAGCGACAATCCTGACAAGCATAACCCAATACGGCATCCCCAGAACCGGCCCGTGGCTCCTCGCCGTCATGGAAGCCCTCTTCTGGATCTACCTCGCCATCAGCACCCTCTTCAGCGCGGGCCTCTACCTGACGCTCTGGTCAACCCAGTAAGCCAGCCAGCCCCCCCTTTCTCCAAGTACATCTCCCAAGAGAAAAATCCCATCTAACAACAATAACAACCAGATCTTTCCCCATCCACACAATGACCCCCGTCTGGGTCTTCCCAGCCTACCCGCTCCTCCTGACGGCCCCCTTCGGAGGCGGCCTGATCACGGCCGCTGCCAACACGGACCGGCTGCCGTCGCTCCACGCCGTGCCCGTCGCCCTGGCGGCCGTCACGGTGCAGGGGACGGGCTTCCTCATCAGCTTCATGATATGCGCCGCCTTTCTGTACCGGCTCATGACCCAAAAGCTGCCGCGCGACCATCAGCGGCCGGGCGTCTTCATCTCGATTGGGCCCGCGGGGTTCACTGCTGCTGGGCTTGGTACGTGCCGAACTTTTCCTCGCCTGTGCCAATTTCGGTTTTAGTTTTCTTGATTTTTTCTC
>MU863635.1:547724-588322 GCA_033575675.1 Parathielavia hyrcaniae
TTTTGTCTCCATGGTCAAGATCTGGTCAGCGTTGAAGGTGGGTCAAAGGCGTGGGATGCGTTATACACACCCACATATATATGACGTTACAACCTAACAGAAGAACAGAAGGGGACGCTAACATGGGAGCGTAGTGCAAATAGGACGCCAAACGACAGCCATCTTCCCCCCTGATTTCCTCGGCTCGGAGCATACGGCCCACATCATGCGCATCCTGGCCTACATGGCGGCGCTGTGGTTGTGGGGGCTGAGCGTCTGGTTCTTCCTGGTCTCGGTCGGCTCGCTGTGGAAGTACCTGCGGCCCGAGAGCAAGGGGAAGCTGAGGTTCCAGATGACGTGGTTCTCCTTTGTGTTTCCCAACACGGCGCTGGTGAGTACTCGGGGACCCTACTACCACCCCCTATTATGAGGGATGGGGTGCGTGAAATAGGGAGAGGTGCTAAGAAAGAGATGATTGAATAGGTGATCGCCACAGAGCAACTCGGCACCGCGTTCAACAGCACCGGGCTCATAATCTTTGGGTGTGTGCTGACTGCGTTTCTGGTGCTGGTGTGGGCTTTGGTGTTTACCAAGATGATTCGTTGTCTGTGGAGGCGGGAGCTGTGAGTCTCTGTTCTGTTGTTCTCTTCCCCGGACCCCTCCCCTACCACCCAAAGGGCAGCTTGCTGACAGTCAGACAGGCTCTGGCCAAAGGAAGCAGACTAGAAGTCATTTCTCAGTAGTATTCACCGAGGGACTCTCTCCCGTCACTGGGAGTAGTGCATACATGGGCCGGCCTGGCGTTTGGTTTCGGATCTCCTGGACTGGGGTCCTGGTGTCATTCATGGCTTTCATATTAGACAGATCTACCCCAAGTACAAGAAACAAGCAAAGCTGGACTAGGACATGCTTCCATTTCGAGTCCCGACAGAACACCAGATATCCTGGAATCCCACCCGTTGCCGTAAACATCTTCTAAAACAGCAAAGCGTGCCCTGTTTTGATCCTGTCGGCGAGAGAAGGAATACCGGTCCCATTCCAATCTTTCTCTGCCTTTTATAAGCCCACCGCTGGTCCCATCGAAAACTGACCCAAGTACTATGAAAAAGTAATGCACCAGCAAACGCCGCGTCCCGCGTCCCGCATCCCGCCGCGGTTTAACCAACCGGTACCCTCTTCACCAGTCCATCATTAACCTTGGGATCGAACCGTTGTCGACACCCACACATCGCTGAGCATGACCCCCGCAGAATCTTTCCGTCGTCAGTTAGTCCCTGGGCTGCCGTCCTACTTGGGCAACCAGGGAAACTTCCGCCTAACCGGCTCTACCGTGAGACCTACAGGCTCGACCTGCACACTGCGCTGGTAAATGTCCTAAAAGAAAGAAAAAAAAGCCAAGTCAGCAAAACACCCACATCCGAAACGGTACCTCCCAAGGAATATCAAGGGGAGACCAAAAGTGTCCAAAATACACACCTCCTCGTCCGTCGGCATCCGACAGTCCATAATCAGCTCCCTGCACGGCTCGTTCCGGTGCAGGTTCTGGTACGGTTGGCCCTGGCTCTTCATGATGGGCAGCAGCACCTCGCCGAGCACCTCAAATTTCTTCCAGTTGATGCGGTCGCCGTTGGGGCCGACAAAGGTCCGGCTGCCCTCCTCGGCCGAGACGAGGTCGCGCCGGTGCAGCGGGATGAAGGGGATGCGCGGCACCGGCGAGTTCTCCCACGCGAGCCGGTACGCAAAGTGGCTCTTGCCCGGGCTCATGAGCAGGTTCAGGCCCTTGTACCGCTTCCCCACCTCGGCCGAGAGCAGCTGCCGCGTCTGGCTGAGCCGGTGGATGGCCGTGCCGTCGAGGCCCGCCAGCACCGCCGCCAGGCCGTTGTAGTTGTTGAGCTGGCGGAGCTTGTGGGCGATCGTGGTGAACTTTTCCAGGCAGGGGGCCCGGTGCTTGGCCTTGTCGCGGATGAGGATCATGTTGGCGACCCATAGGGCGATGTGGTTGAAGTGCGACACCATCCGGTTGACGTTTTTCAGGTTGCGGCACTTCTCCTTCTGGTCCGCCGACAGGCTGACGTGGCGCACCAGGTCGCGGACCCGGATCGAGCTGAACATGATCCAGTCCATGCGCGTCATCTCCTCGGCTAGGTCGTCCGGGTCGAGCCCCATAAACATGTGGTACCGGGACTTGTTGAGCGGGACCGTGGGCGTTGGCACAAAGGTGGCCGCCTCGCGCTCGTAGTCCTCGACCGAATGGAACCGGAACCGCGCCAGCCCCCGGCCGCCGTGCGAGTCCAAGCCGGACAGGTCCGAGCTCTGCGACGGCCGCCGCTGGCTGGGCACGCTCGAGTCCTCCAGCTGCAGGGAGCTCATCGACTCTGCCACCCCGCTCCGTCTCTGTCCCGCCGCATCCTTGCCCTCGCCTTCCTCCAAGGGGTCCGAGCACGCCCAGCCCGTGTCGTCATCTTCGGTGACTCTGTGTTCGAGGTGCGCTCGCATCTGCTGCGCAGACGCGGCAAAGACTGGCTCCGACGCCAGTTGCCCCACCAGTTCCTCCAGACTCTTCCTTGTCGCCGGCCTCGCAAAGTCTCCCGGGTACAGCGACAGCCATTTCGCCACGACTTCGACGATGCGCAGCTGGGCGTCCGTCTTGATCAAATATTGTACTGTTCGGTCGTTCCGCAGCCGGTCCAGCCGCGTGCGGATCGATGCAAGCAATTTCGAGGGGGGCGCAAACTTCCGGTACAGACAGAGGAACACGTCGGCAAAGTTGTGGTCTGCCTTGGACATCCTGGGTGCCAGAAGCCTGTCGACGAGCTCGCCAAAGGTCACGCCCATCTCCTTGGCCGGTTGGCCGGCGGGTATCTCGTCACTGCGCTGCAGGATGGGGATGTCGTCCGAGCCTCGGTAAGACTCTCCGTCGTCGGATTCGTCGACGTTGAGGAAGGATTCGGTTCCGCCGTCCAAGCGAATACCTGGTGTCCGCAACATGCTCGACACGGTCTGTTGCTGGCCGTCCTCGGGAATGGCTGCGTTGTAGTTTAGGCTGTTGCCCGAAGCGCCACTCGGATAATCCAGCCTCGGAGACCTGGAGGGTGGGGGCGGTTGCGGGAAGCCGCGCAGAAGCGAAAAGTCGGAACTGGCTCTGCTGTGCTTACTGTGCTGGCTGATGGGGCGCCCGTTATGCATGTCCACGGGCGCATCGAGATTGGCTGTCGAAGCAGCACGCCTCCGGGTGCCCGATCTTTCTGCATTGCCGCATGACTCCTCGTTAGTCGCGTCTCACCTGAGGATCCAGCGGGACCGTGAGCGCAAGGTTAGTCTCGAAAAGACGCTGAACTCACCTCTCCGATTGGCCAGAGCAGCCCTCAGCATTGCTTGCAGACACTCTCGGGCGCTCCCCGGCGCGTTGGACGCGGTTCTGAAATGGCCGGCACAGGTAGCGAAGTCGGAAGCGAGCCCGGCCAGATCCGGGTGCCGTAGGTCGTCTGGCGTGTCACACTTTGTCGCGGCCAAGACGGTCGGCAGGGAGGAATTGGCGAGAGCGGCTGTGCCAGTTAGCATGCGCAACCCGGCCGCCCATATCCAAGACAAGGAAGGCACTCACCCATGATTGGGGGCACCTCCCGCATGGTCTCCTGGTCCATGGCGTGGTACAAGATCAGTGCGCCGTCCATGCAGGGCAGGCGGTGTCCTCCGATCTGCTTCGGCCAGTGAACGGGCTGTTCCGGGTCCAGCTCGATGCCCTCGAGATCGAGCTCGACTAGGGTGACGAGGAACGGGGCGCCGTCGAGCTGGTGGGGCATTTTTGTGATGTTCGGGGCCGACGGTATGGGTGTCCGCGCGAGGTGGCGGATGAAGGTGGACTTGCCGACGCCTTCGGCGCCAATGACGGCGATGTTTATGGATTCCATTGTGTATTGGGCATGTTCGAACTGGGGCCAGCGGGTCAGTCGGTGTGGTGTGTCTTGCCGCTACGGCTGACCGTCCCTCGACGAGACAGAAACAGAGAAGGGGACAAAATGGCGTACCCAAGGAGTCGGGCTGGTATCGCTCAGAGATTCTTTCCGGGGCGGGATCCACGGTTGACGTGTCTCATTGCCGCCGTGGCCAGCACTCGTCGCCGGGACGCGTTGCGTGTCGGGACTGGGGACGGTCTCGGTCTGGGTCTCGCGGCCGGGGTCGGGATCGGGGTCGGGATCGGGGACGTGGAAGCGAAGAAAGAACGGGTCGTCGACGATGGAGGCGAAGGAGTCTCGAATGCCGGCGGCGGCCGGGGGGAAGTCGTCGATGAGCAGAAAGGTGCCCTCGGCGGCAGAGGCGGAGGGAGCTTGTCCGGATGGCGGAGCGAAGCTTGGCTCGGCTGTGGCAGCACCTGCTGTCGTTGCACCAGCAGCGCCGGCACCAGCACCAGCACCAGCACCAGCACCAGCAGCAAAAGCCCCCGGCCCTGACAGCGACTGCGGCATCGCTGCCCCCCGATGTGACGCTTGTTGGCGCGTCTGCACTCGCATTTTGAGGCTTTGGATAAATCTCCTCGAGATGTCCTAACAACCGGGAATTGATTGGGACCGGCCTGAACTGGGGGGACTTGGGCGAGTTCTGATTGACGAGGGCGATTGGGCCACTCAGATTGAGGCGCGCCTCGCCCAGTCAGGATCGGGTACCTTGAGTCGGGCAGGGAATTCAGGGTCTTTCAACTTTCAGGTAGCTTCCCTAGGTACCGTTACCGCCCACGCCCGTCGAGAGAGGAGGCGCCAAACAACCAAAAAATACCCCTGGCCAATCTCGGCTTTGCCCTGACTGATCAGATTTGTTCACGTTTGGAGTTCGAGTTTGGAACAGACGCCCCTACGCGACAGGCTGCAGCCTGCCATTGGATATGCAATCAGGACTCCCGCACTCGTACGGAGTACTGGTAAACTTGTCACCGTCAGCTTCGCCGCTGCTTGGAAGACGGCGTTGTTTGCGGTGCATCGGATGCTCTTTGGCCTGTGGTCCCTAGTGCAGTTTCCATTAGACCCCATTCCAATCATCGCGTCGCTCGCACCCCTGCCTCCGCATATGGTGGTAGCGACGGGACCCAAGCCCTGGTCACCGTTACGATCCGTCAGGAGGCCATGGGGAAGGGAAACCCCCAAAAGGGCTGTATGATACAAGATGTATGAAATCACATGGGTAGGTGGCCTGAATAAGAATGACCACAAATAAACACTGGGAACAGTCGATTAGTGCTGGTTCTCCTCGTGGGCTAATGTCCAAGTAACGTTAGCGACCGTGCGTGAGCGCCAAGAAAAACGGCGAGGACGGTCAACTCAAGGTTCTGACAAGTTGGGGAAGCCGGGTGGGCCAGGGGGGAGGGTCACGGTGTCGAAACAAAAGTTTTGAGACATTGATGTCTTGCTCCAAGCCCGACTGCCTCCGCCACGAAAGCCCACTCTCAACGTCTTTTTGGTTGCTCTGCCACGCACGAAACCTCTACCTGTATGCTTCAAGCGCAAGCTGGCAACTACATGGTTCAAGACACCTCGCTCCCTCACTCTGAAACGTCAACCTATTATACAGTACAATACAGTATTGTAAGACGGGCGTTCGACTCGCGCTGACTGAGGTGGCTCCGGCAGGCAGAGACCCGCGGTAGCGTTCCGTCATGCATGTCGGCATCAGAGGCGTTTGCTCTTTCGGAACATTGCATCGAAGAATTCGAATGCCAGCAAACCTTATCGAGTACCCTCTTCTCCCCATCATCTGGATTTGCCTCCAATGGGAACCGGATGCAAGTTTGATGAAGCCGCCTGCTCTCCGTAATTTTCAACACCAGCACATCGGATTGTGGTGGGTGAGATCGGGGGCGGATGGCACTCTAAAAACCAACCGCTTCTGTGTACGGATTAGTTCGTACTTCGTAGTACTTTAAGTCTTGGACCTATGCCGGGGTTGTTCCAGCAAACCGCCTGGACATTGCATCATACTGCATGATCGAAGTTTGAGCCATGGGTTTGGAGATCCTGCCGCAGTCTGGGTGCAGTGACTCTTTCTATATACACAGGAGGTATATTTTATCAGTGTCTCGATATCGTCGCTGGGCTCGACTCGACCTCCACCTTCCGCCCTCTTCGCATCGGGCACGTGGTGGAGTCACGGACAAGCCTCCGGCTGGAGGAACAGGATTTCCCAGAAAAAATTCCAACAGGGATCACCAAATCTCGAGGACGGAGCATCTCCCTGCCGATCTCCGAACTTCGTATATACACGCAGCTGTCACGGCTGCCGTGATCACATCAGCAGATGTCCAAACTCCAGTTCACGCTAGCATGGTCGCTTGCCCCGGTTCGGTACGAGCAAAAACAGCTGAAAACTCTACTTTCGCCTCGTCGACTCGGCGGGTGCCTACGCTAGCACATAAACTAACTACTGTGTAAAGGGTTCATATCCACGACCATGTACGAGTACACCAGCTGGACAAGGGAGCGTCACAGGGAAGGGAGGGCGACGTCGATGGAGCGCTGAAAACAAGCAACTTCGCGAGCATCGCCTCCAATCCTTCCTCCCCAAAGACCTTTTTGCTGCCATCCTGTTTTTTCTCATCAGTCAAATGACCATCCTGCTTGACCCGCATTGAGACCCCTGAAAGATCTGGCGCTAAACTGGTGCTAGAGCCTAGCAGGTCCAAGAACGACATCCTCCTTTGCCCCCCCCCCCCCATCAAAAAGGTTCGAATCGGGCAGATGATCAACTCTGTATTTCCCCGCGCTCGCTCGCGCCGAGCAAGCATCCAGCCATCTGCCGTCGTGCCTCGCTTCCAGTTGGCTGTTCGCTCAGAAAGGTTTAAATAGCCGGCAGTGACCATGGGATTGTTGCGAATCTCGACCGGGGCCCGCATCCCAACGGTCGTGTGCTCTGCAACGCTCGCTGCATCGGCTACCGGGGGGCTCGTCCGGGGTTCGGTATCCGTAAAATGCCCCCTTACTCACACATAAGAGACCCAAATCGCACCATTTCAGACCCCGCAGAGAGAACATCGGGGGCCAGACGAAGTCATCGCCGGACCGTACCTAGGCGCATACTACCTTTGCACTGGCTCAACCCACGCCTCTCGTTGTTCGCGTGCCTAATGCTTGCTCAGCTGCCTCGGTACAATGCAGCACAGGGCCAACTACACGAGGGAGCAAATCCCTGGCCCTCGGACAAGCGGGAAACCGCACAAGGGGCCAGCCAGGTTGGCCGAGGGGCAATTCGATCCAGACGAGCTCGCGCGACGTCTGTATCTCGTGCTGGCCGAACAAAAAGCACATGCGCAACGGAAGCAGAGGGCACGCGGCGAGCCATCAACCCGGAAACATGGACCCGGCCGGTCCTCGGGCACTCGCCATCGCGATAGTGCCAGGCCAGGCGAAGAAGCAAGGCAGCCAAAACCCGGTGAACCACCCGCCGCCGACCCCGTCACGGACCTAAGGAGATCCGAGTCGGCCAAGCGCGAGACCCCTCACCCGGCGCCCGCCCCAGATGCCGCAGCGGCCAAGCCAGAAGCATACCACCACGTGCCCCAAGAAGCCGCCAAGCAGTTCGCGCGGACAACCACAATTGAAAACATGCGCAGCAACATCGACCATGTGCACAAGCTCTCCAAACGGGCCCTCATGTTCCACATCGAAGGGCCGTCCAAAACAGTCCGCGCCGCCGGCCCAGCCGGGGCTCCCAAGCCGGCTCTCTCGCCCGCCGAGCTGACGCGTGCCCTCCAACAAAATCAAGCCCAACGCGCCCAGCACCTCGACCGCAACCGTACGTCAGACCCCCCTTCTCAAGATGTGCCTGTTCCCAAACCTGCAAGCCGTCCTTTACTCCCGAACCCCCCCTCCCCCGAATCACGCTCAACAGGCAAGAAGAAAAACAACTGACTTTTAGCTGAACAGAGTTCCAGCGCACCCGCATCCTCCAAGAAGCCGCGCGGCTAGACCACTCCCAACAGCAGCAGCACCCCCATCAGTCCCCCCACAAACACACCTTCCAAGACGAGCTCTCCCGCATCCTACCACACAACAATACCCACAACAACAACAACAGCAAACTCGCCCGCCGCAACAGTACCGGCACCGACCCCTTCCAACCAACGACCCACGACGCGTCCTCCTCCTCTACCGCCAGCCAACTCCAGTACAACCGCCGCTCGCTGCTGCTCCTCCCCTCAGACAACCGAAACAGCCTGACGCTCGACCCTCTGCTCGAAGACGCGACGCCACCTCCAGAAGACCTGAGCCGCTTCCCGCCGGCCGACCGCGCCCGCGTCGACTGGACGCAGAGCGACGAGCCGCACGGCGGCGGCGGCGGCAGCCGCGGCGGTGGTGGCGGGGGCGGCCCGAAGCTGACGCTCTTTTCGCCTCTGCTGCGCAAGGCGGATTCGCTTTGGGCCATGAGAGGGCGAAGGGGGAGTCGGGATTCGTCCGGGTCGGGATCGGGATCTGGCGGTGGTGGGGGTAAGGGGGGCGAAAAGGGGGAGGGTGCCAGAGGGGGGGAGGCGGAGGATGGAGGTGGGGGCGAGTCGCCTACTGCCAAGGCCGGGAAGGGGTTCTTTGGGAGGTTTAAACGTTAGCTTTTTGGTCTTCTTCTTCTACTTCCAAAGGTAGAAGAAGGAGAACTTGGGATGGGGAAGGGGCGGGGGCATACCTCGCTTGGTGCCATGATAATGGGGATGTGGATGCATGGTAAATGATGATGATACCACGGTCATGCGGGCATTCCAACGTCTTCTCGCGCGGTGTGTTTGCCGAGAAGCACTCGATGGCGCCTCCGGCAGGATATTTCACCAGAATCGTACAGAACTCGACACTCTCAAAACACCTCGCCAGTGTATGCAGGGCTCTCAACCTCCCTCCTCCCTCAGCAACCGCTCAATAACACTTGTCTCGGCAGCAACCACCTCCTCCCTGACCCTCTCCACGCCCTCCCTCTTTTTCGACAAGAGAAAGCGCACCAATTCGCAAAACTCACGCACCCCGTCGCCGGTGTCGTTGGGGTCCGTCCTCGCCCTGCGCAGCGCGTCGGCGCCCCTGCGCAGCCCAACATCCTTGGTCCAGGGTACCTGCCTGTTCCGACCTGTGTTGGCCGAGAAGGCGCCTAGGCCGGGTATGTTGAAGCCGGAGCCGGACGACTCAGCCGGGGGGAGGGTGGTCGCCTGGATGCGGGTCAGTTCGGCGGCGAGAGACGGGTACCTCGCGAAAAGGCGCTGGAAGGCATCGCGGTGGTCCAAGAGAATGCTGTAGGGGTCGTCGTCGGTCGGAGTGTTTTGATTCGGGTTCGAGGTGGCCGAGGACGGTTCGGGTTTCGGCGGGTCGGGTGCATGGTTCTCTCTGTGTTGCTTGCTACATGCCGCGGAGCAGCTGGGACGGGGGCCGGTTAGCGACGCGAACGTGTTTTCTAACGGCAGATATACAGGAGGCGTACTAGGGCATTGAGCACCGCGGGCACTTGTACTTGCCCGGTTGTGCGCCGCATACGCTGCACAGCTTGGGTTCCGGCTTCTTCTTTGGCGGGGATGATAGGTCGCCATCTGAATTTGCAGTCGGATCCGAGGCGGAATGCCCTGCGTTCGGCGCGCTGGTTTCGGTGGAAAGGGTACCCAGCATACTCGACTGCTTAGCAGAGGTCTCACCCTCGGCGACCGGCAGAGCGCCGTTGTCGCTATGCCCGCGACTCATCGTCCTCCAGAGTCGATGTGCACCACGCAGCGCGCTGTTCGGACAGTAAAAGATGGGCGAGGGACGATGCGAGGTTGAATCGGTGTTACACAAACTCGGTTCTAATCAGATCGGACATCGGGCGATTCGGCTGGTTCCGAGCCGACAGACTGCAAGCTTACTCGACGACGCCCTAATCGCGTGCTGCAAGTGATCGGTCAACGTGGTTCGTCGAAAAGGCGGGCGACAGATGCCGGCCGTGATAGGGTTGTCCAGCCTGGAGGAGTCCAACCTTGGGATTGAGCGGGTCCAGCTAGAAAAGTTTTAGGGCGAGAAGCCGGCAGCTATGACGCAAAAACAGGGGTCTTGTGGGGTCCAGTGTCAATCGGAACTCCATGGTTTGTCAGCCGCCGGGGTCGGTTTGATGCGGTGCGGCGATGTTCGGGTTGGCTTCCGAAAAGTGTTTACTTCTTTTTCACTTTCAACCTCCAGCGCTTTACGGAGCATAACACAACTCAAACGACACCCACGATGCCGCCAAACAAACTAGTACGAGGCCTCGCGCCTCTGGTATCCAACTCCACACGACCGATCAAACCCAGACCGGCGACATGTCTGCGCGTCCAACAAACCGCCGCCGCGGCAACTAAACAAGCCCACACCACCTCCCGCCCGAACACCACCACCAACATCCGAACCTCCCGCGTCCGCCCTCGCCTCCAACCAGGCCAGTCCCAGCAATGGCCGCCCCTCCTCCCGCGCACCGCCCGCCGCACCATCTTCATCCAGACCGAAAACACGCCCAACGCCGACGCGCTCAAGTTCCTGCCCAACCACCGGGTGCTGCCCGAGGGCGTCTCGACGCCCTTCATCGAGTACCTCTCGCCGCGCTCGACCATCGCGCCGCCGTACCCCTCCCCGCTCGCGGCGCAGCTCATGAACATCGACGGCGTGACGTCCGTCTTCTACGGCACCGACTTCATCACGGTCACCAAGGCCGCCGACGCCAACTGGGCCCACATCCGGCCCGAGGTGTTTGCGCTCATCACCGAGGCCATCACGGCCGGGCAGACCATCGTGCACGTGAGCGAGCGCAGCAAGGATCAGGGGGCCGCGGTGGGCGACGAGGGGGCCGAGTCGGACGACCGGGACAGCCTCGCGTACGACGAGAGCGACAGCGAGGTGGTGGGCATGATCAAAGAGCTGCTCGAGACGCGGGTGCGGCCGGCGATCCAGGAGGACGGGGGGGATATCGAGTTTCGCGGGTTCGAGGACGGCTATGTCCTGCTGAAGCTGCGCGGGGCGTGCCGGACGTGCGATTCGAGCACCGTGACGTTGAAGAACGGGATTGAGGGCATGCTGATGCATTATGTGAGTCTCTTCATTTTTTTTGTGGGGGGGGGAGAGCGGCTGGCTGACATACTTGGCAGATCGAAGAAGTGAAGGGCGTGCAACAGGTTTTGGATCAGGAGGAGGAGATAGCCATGAAGGAGTTTGCCAAATTTGAGGAGAAGCTGAAGACGCAGAAGGGTGATGTGCCCCCTTCAGCACCGCTGGATACAGTCTCTGGTTGAGCTTTCCGGTTAGACCAGGGGTTTGTATTACACCGACTCACAGGAGGACTCATACAAGGTGGCGTGCTGCGGCGTTCTGGAGTATTAGATACGCAGAAAGGAGCCGAAATTTCCCTTGGGGGTGATTGATCTAAGTTTGAGCGTATATGGCTTGTATCCCGCCGAGGTCTTCCTCGGCGTTAGGGTTGTGCGAATTTGTCCCTTGTGACTGCACACCGAGTACTATGGTACAATGTTGCTGAAGAATGGTTCCCAGGATCCTGGATCGCGGCCTGTCACGTCGCAAAACACCTGGGGCATCACACAATCTGACCTCGGAGAAAAGGAGCTTCCATTGGGATCGGCTTTCGGGTGTTTGAAGCATGCATCCAGCCCAAAGAGAAACAATAGTCGTCAACGAACACTATTCAAACATCATAGGTATGAAGTCCCAGCTCGAGCGTGACCGGTCAACTTCCCTCCGAGCCACGACAGAACCATAACTAGGCCAACCACTCATCTCCATGCGTTTTCTCATGCAAATAGTCAATGGAATGGGTCGCACCGCGCATAAGCATGAGCACGCTCCGTGGACAACTGCATAATATTGTTCTGTTCTGTACGAGTGTACGTACCAGATGCGGGTCGCTTACCCTTCGACGTCGACGGAGGACTGTGCAAAATCCGGGGTGAAACCCCCTGGCGAGCAACTCAAAGGTCTTGCTTGGTGTGTACGGAGTACAAATGGTACCTATCTAGGAAACCCACGCATCGGGTTCTAACCAGACTGTGCAATGTACGGTAGAGGCGGGGTACCAGTACCGATAGTATGTAGGACGGCCCAGCTTCTTGGTAAGATGGATGGAAGCTTGTCGTTTTGAGGGGGCTGCTTTTACGAAGAGCAGATCGCTTAATATTGCCAGATAAATCGTCGATTCTGTGAGACAACGTTGGCATTTTAGGCTGATGAGTGATAATGAGCCTTCAGGTTTGGTGTTTCCCAAGCTCGCGAAGCTCTCGTTTCTGTTGATGCGTGACGCACTGTCGAAGACGTCCATACTGCCGGGTGTACTTCAGGTGCCCGGTGTTCGGCTAGGTTGCGCTTGGTCGTCCAAAAGTGGCTCTACTACAGTATATCTGCTTCAACATGTCCAAATGCAAGCAAGATAGATGACGCATTGGTAGCCCGGCTATGGATGGGACAGGATACAGATGGCTTCAAGGCGGAGTCATGAGAGGAGCTCGAGAGGAGGTGGACTTGTAGAGCTTGGCCAGGGGAACGCAGCAAAGACGAGCCCGCATGACGAAGCTGCCTGCCCAAGTGCCGACAACGACGGACCGCGTGATGCCTTTCCATCCACTGGCCTCCACAGAGCCTCCACTTATCGCTCGCCTCGGTCTCCTGAGTTTGTTTGTAAATTTGGGCCGCAGGCCGTCATCCCGAGAATCAACTGGCAGCTGCTGGGCTCATCAATGGCACGTAATACCCATAACAGCGACGTCAGCCTTCGCCCCGACAGAGATTGAGCGCTTTGAATTTTGCGGGGTATAGCGTAACATGCTGCGGTTGCACTGCCGACCCGCCATAGGTTCCTCCGTCCTCTGGATACCAATGTGCGTCGATGCCATGAACGAGGTGATGTGTGTATGGGCGCCTGGTGGCCGGTGAGGGAGGCGCAAGGTCGTGTGAGTAGGATCAGCCACTGAGCTCCATGAACCAGACTCCCTTCGAGCTGCAACTGGCACCCGTTTTTGGCCGCCTGCAGCGCAGGAAGAGTGCAGCTTTGCCGAAATTTTGTGGGGATGAGCGTCCGACTGCACGAGGGTGGCGGGTTCTAGAAGTACACAGGGCACTCAAGTCATCTATGTACCTACCTATGTACCCAAGAGCGATACACGCCTGGCTGTACTCCATGTCCCGTAGAAGCCGTCGTCGACAAAGTGAGAGCTGTGGGAAGCGGAAGTGCCTGTGCGGTTTCGGTACTTCGCTGTGTAGGTCGGAAGCTCCCGCGGACATCTGAGGACGTCGATCGGTCAGAGAACCATCGTTTGTGCAAAACGCAAATGTACTGTGAGATGAAGCTCCTGTCCGAGTCCTTCAAAGGTCAAAAGCCATTGAGCTCAGGTTCGCAAAAGATGGCGCCGGCCTGGGCAACCTCATCAAGTCGCCCCCCCTCCCCCCCTGGCTTGCCAATTGGTGGGGGAACAAGGATCTGGGCTTGACGCATGGGAGGAATGGGCACGGAAGCGGATCGTGCCAAGCGGGTCTCCTATGAGGATAGTAAGGTACCAGCCTTGTGCTCACTGGATTTCATGAACTGAACCTCATGCAAAGACGGAAAACCGAACACAGGGCGTGGACAGTCTCATTCTCGGAGTTGTTAGCTCCAGCGTACTTTAATGATGATCGGAGCGGCGGCCAAATAGCTTAGCCGCAACCTTGAACTCACTGTTTGATTCTTCTACTCGCAATCTGGTGCCAGCAACATGATAGACCCGATCCAGAGTCTAACGTTATGGGAAACCTACTCCGTACGAATACAAAGAGACGGAAGTCGTGTAGGTAAGTTCAGCCACCGAGGTGACGTTTCCGGAATTCTCTCCGGACAGCTCCAACTGGAAGTTTTGGTATCCGTACTGGACTGTAACAGCCGTATTACGAACGGTAAGGTACCGCCCCAACACTCATTTCGAGCCAACCGGCCTGTGAGTGGCCGAGATGATCAGCTGCAACGCGGCACAACCTGGAACCCACCCAGAGACCAACCCAAGAGAGCCCGGACGGTGCAGTGGACAAGGCGTCCCGTCGAACACACACACGACAACACCATCTTTGATTTGCGCAGTCTGGCTTATACCTGCGCATGGTTGTTCGCCTTCCCGCCCCTGCATTCAATCCCGACCGGGAATACCCACTCCACTCTTTCTCGGGAGGAGACCGAGCTTCGTGGCTGGTGCGCGTTCGATGCCGTCGAGTCTCTTTGTCTCTCCAATCCCTATTGGATAACGTTAGGTACCCCCAGGTTGTCTCATTGACCTCTTCATCAGCGGGACCATTGGCGAAAAGCGCAGAAAGCGCTCAGCAAGACACCTCAACCCAGGCCTTCCTTAGTTAATTCGAGTCCAAACTTATTACGCACGACCTGACTTGTGTCAGCTGGCTTGAGCGATTCTGGCAATGTCATCCTGGATGAGCTCCTAGTAACTAACTGCCCATCTGTTTCAAAGCATCGGATTCCATTGTCCCATTTTCCCACCACCGGGCCGCCCAGCCTAGGCAACGGCAACAAACATCCAGAGCGACCTGGGTGCCTCCGGCTAGTGTAACCTGACCTGATCGACCAGGATCCCGGCCACTGAAGCGCAGTGCCTCCCCAGCTTTCCCCGCTCACACCTCACCGGGGGGGACCCTGCCCGTTCGGTGCACGAGCCCGCTGACCTGGACCTCGCCCTCGTCGATCTTTGAATTCGACACTACATATCTACATCTCACCTTTCATCCTCCCCGCCGCCTCGCCCCCCCCCCCCCCCCCCCCCCCCCCCCCCCACTCTCCCCTGCTCGTGTGTGGTCCAGCGACGTCGAAAGACGTGCTTCTTACCAAGCCGCCAAAGCTCAACGATAAGAAGCACCAAACCGTCCTGTCGGCACGCCATCTGCCATCCGGTTTTCTTTTTATTTCTCCACGGTCGGCTGAGCCGTCCCGCCTGCAATGGGAAATCGCGATTAGCGCTGTCGCATTCTCCCACCGACGCGGTGCCACGCAAAAACTGGCCGCGCTCTCCTGCGCATCAATCGCCCCCGCCTGTTTTGACAAGGTCGGGTCTCCGCGTGACCGAACACTGCGCGGTCAAACATCGCGCGGGCCGAAACTGTTTCAACATCCCCGCCGACCTCATCAGGAACCATCTCATCAACCATCACTTTTTCCGATTTGCCTAGCCAGCTGTGACGGCACCGCCTACATCCAGCGATCAAGCTCTCTGTTGTATCCTTCTCACTTTCTCTTGTTACGACCATTCCGGCTGCATGGGAGAAAGAGGATAGAGGAACTACCCGGTTCGAATATAGACATAAATCTGTCTGCACTCTTGTAAGTGTCCTTCCCCTTCTCTATCGGCACACATGCACCAAGCAGAGGTCAGGTCGTCTCTGCAATCGGCAACATGAAGGAGACCTCTGTGGTTCCATGCCTGCTTCCATGTACAATACACCGATTCCTGTTGACCAGCGCTGACCCAAAATCGATCATTTGACTGCCGTCACAGGTCGCTGTCGCCGTTCAATAGTCACTCCTGTTCTCTCGGCATTTCCGTCTCTTAGCTACATCGCGCCATCTCCAACTCGCGAGGTTCCGTCTCACCCCCGCGCTCGTTCTCGCTTTTCACAATGAATTCCGGTACGATCAAGCCTGGCTCTTCGTCCAAGCCAGGCCAAGGAAGCTTCCCGAGCGGTCCCCCAAGCAGCCAGGCGATACTGCTGGACAAACTGAACAGAAGGTCCACACCCGACTCCGAGGCGCTCGCAAGTTCGGACGATGAAGCCGAGCATCACCGCCAGGATAACCCGCCTCCCCCCGTCCAGCCCCCGCAGCCGGTGCGCCGGTCATCTTGGCTCAACGATACGTCACAGCAACCTTTGTCCCGCCAGCCCCAGAGGAAGGGATCTTTTGCGAGTACTTCCATGTCGCCAACGAGCTCCCACCCAGCTACTCCTTCCGGCGACGTAGGTGTCACGGGCTGGGGCTCTCACTCGGCCACGGCAGGCGTCCTTGGGCGAACTCACTCAGGGGGGGCCGGTTCGTTTGCTTGGGGACCGGGCATATGGGGCAGTGAAAGAAAAGACCCACCCTCTCGCTTGACCGAGGTTCTACCTTCACCCACCTCCACGATAGCACCGGGCGCTTCAAGCACCTCATTCTTCGCAGGTGATGCTGGCTTGTCACAGGGCTCGCCTGCCCCAAGGGACACCCCGGGCTCACAGATCCCCTTCCCCATTCCCTTGCACCCGACTCCAAAGACCTACCGTTCTCAGTCCTACTCGGTCGGTCAACTCGAGCCCGAAACCATGGCCACCTCGATGGGTACGGCCACCTCTATTATGGGGACCCGTCGCCCGATGGGCCACCCCGGCCTCCAGCACCGACCTTCTCGCCCAAGTATGCTGAGTGAGATGTCCAACGACAGCATGCTAGGCAAAGTGAACGAGGACGACGACGACGACAGCAGCGGTTCCATGCAAGGAAGTCGGCATCAAGATGCTGCCAAAACCATCGAGATGCTCACGAGAGAAAACATGATGCTACGCCAACAGCAGTATCAGAATGCGCGACTCCGGCCCCGCGCCTCGACAGCGAGCGCTTATGGTTTGAGCTCTAGCTATCTCCAAGAGCCAGTGCCGGAAGAATCCGACTACGCAGTCGATGAGCTGGAAGAGCTCCACGAAGGCGCTGATGCGGCCACCCGAAGAGGACTCGCCCGGAGAATGAGCGAGTTTGGAGCCGGCGCGCTCAGGACTCCGTATATGGTGGAGAACAGGAAGCTGGAGAACGTCAAGAAGGCCTACTGGCAGAGCTCGCTCGGCTTTGGCGGACTGGGTGACCTTCCTCAAAGCCGCCGGCACTCGTTTGCGGATGTGCCAACCCGGCAGGGCTCGATCAGCTCCATCGGGGACGCTGTCCCACCGCATGATTCGGCGGGTCAGGATCTTGCTCACTCGCAAGACTTCTCGGCCCCATATTCGGACAATCACGGCTATTCCATCAACAACCAAGGTAAGAGTGCTTCGACGAGCACCGATTTAATTGGCCTTCTAACCATGTCTATAGTTTCGGCTTATTTCAATGGCGGCGCTAGCCTCGGTGCCGGCCCCCAGCAGGCATTGGCCCAATCCGCGTACGGCAATCACTTT
This sequence comes from Parathielavia hyrcaniae, assembly GCA_033575675.1. Lineage (NCBI taxonomy): Eukaryota > Fungi > Ascomycota > Sordariomycetes > Sordariales > Chaetomiaceae > Parathielavia > Parathielavia hyrcaniae. The sequence continues at coordinate 564,836 of MU863635.1, forward strand.
GCCTCTCCCTACACCGGCATATCGTACTCCAACCGACCGACGTCGCCCCATCGCAGCATGTATGGCATAGCGCAGCCGCGACACAACCAGTCCCTGCACATCGTGCTCTTCAAATGCGCAAGGGCCGATGTCTTCTACATCCAGGAGGGCACTGGACTCACTGTCAAGCCCGGCGACCTGGTGATTGTCGAGGCCGATCGCGGAACCGACCTGGGCACCGTTGCACGGGACAACGTCGACTGGCAGACTGCAAAGGAGCTCAAAGAGCACTATGCCGAGGAGCACTACAGATGGCTCATGATGTACTCGCAGAATGCTGCTGCGGCCCACGAGGGCGCTGCCGCCGGCCTTATGGCGGCCAATGGCCTGCAGGGAAGTGCCGTCGGCGGCATGGGCCCTCCGAACCAGCATCACCATATCCAGGAGCCTGGTGCGGGTGAGCTGAAGCCTAAGCTGATCAAGCGCCTCGCGCAAAGCCACGAGATCCAAGCCCTGCGAGAGAAGGAGGGCAACGAGGCCAAGGCGAAACGGGTCTGCCAGCAAAAGGTCAGGGAGCATGGCCTTAACATGGAGATCCTCGACGCCGAGTTCCAGATGTGAGTTCGCTTTATTGTACAGAACACACGGTTTGATTTGGATACTGATGCCTAGTAGGGATTGGAAGAAGCTGACCTTTTACTACTTTGCCGACTCATACATCAACTTCAACTCTCTCGTCACCGATCTTTTCAAGATCTACAAGACACGCATCTGGATGTCAGCAATCAACCCTGCATCGTTTGCCAGCCCCACCCTTGGGCTGCAAGCGCCAAGCGGTGTCGGCCCGGGAGCAGTGGTGAACCGCTCCAGCGCATCGGCTCGCCATCAAGAGTCGCAGCAGGAACCTCAGCAAGCAGGCCGCGGCGCTCAGCCATCCTTCGGGCCGTCTTCCAATGCCGAACATGCGGTGGCGACGGGATCGAATTATCCGGCTAACAGCTACCCTTTCAACCCGTATGGCTCCTTTGGCAATGCCGCTCGGCCAGGAGGTGGGGCATACAATCCCGGCGCGATGCAGAGCCTCGACGTTTCTCCCAGCACGTTCCAACAGGCCGGGGATCTCGCCGGGCGGGGACGCCATCTGGGCCCTCAGTCCAGCACTCCCTTCCAGCATGACCAAGCCGTTTCCGGCCTTGGAGCGCAGGCAGACCTACTCGGATCCTTCCAGGGCTTGTCGCTGAACTCTCGCTAGCCACGGGAAGACAGGGGTTAAACAAGCCAGACGGGCCAGGCGTTATTGCATGATTTGACATGAACATTTCTTCACATGTCCACCAGAGTGCTTCATCCGGGATGATGTGGTACAGGGGGGAAAAGATTGTTGACAAATCAAGGAAGCCATCGTACCGGCGATCATTTCAGTTACGAGACTATGGGACACGTCAGAAACGCAACGGCGGCAGTTCTGGCTGTCGCAATGACGGGCTATTTTTGTTCGGCACATTTGTTGATATCTCTTGGGAAATTTCGGTTCGAAGTCTTCGGTTACGGCTCCTATTCCTTCTTCGTTTCCTTCTCCAGTGGTTCTTTCATCTCTGGCTAAGACGGCTCGGCTACAAGCCCCAACTCTATTTCGGTCCTTTACTTGTTCATTTTATATCTTCTCTCGGATCCTTAATACCCGAAAGACTGGGTCGGGACGGAGACTCGGGCACGTTCCTTTGCCCTTGTTTCCATTTTCTTTTTTAGTACTGTGTCTTCCTTTTTAATAGCGACGCAGCGAAAAGTCGCCGCCTGCAGACTTTGACGAACGGAAAGAACTTTTGAGGTTCCGCTTATAGACACGGGAACACACACGCAACGCACACACAGACAGAGAGAGAGAGAGAGAGAGAGAGAGAGAAAGAGAGTTGGAGAGAAGGGGACAGAGACCGAGGCACATGGCTTACTTTTTGACATTTGGGCATCGTGTAAATCTCCAGAAAGACTGCTACTACAAAATGGGCTGCTACAGGTTGAGTTTGGGTTGGTTAGGGGGGGTTGGGAATACCTGTACAGGGCATACAATAAAGACTTGGAGTGTTCGGATTTGCTTACATATCCATTTGTGTCTTTTCTGGCTTGTCACGCAGTCTGTGGTCGGATGTGTTTAGGTTGTGCTGGAACTTGCTGGAGTGTTGAGGTTCATGTCTTGTACTGTGCTGGTTGCCTAAAATGGAAGATGAAGAATGAAGACTACCTACTAACATGTGTCAATATTAGATTTGATTCCACGGTACTTCCAGGTTGTTCGAGTCGAGGCCTTTAATGATCGTCCCTCACGGGAGTCAGTCGATCGATCATGTGCCGCCAGTCTACCTAAGTGGCCAAGTCCATGGCCGCACCTTCCTCGGGAGTAAGGTAGTCGAGTCTGTAGAAGGCAGGAACCATGGACAGACCCATACAGAACTGCCCGGATGAGGAGAGACGGGCATCTTCTCTTCATTTCCATTCGTACATCGGTCATCCCAAGCCCAAAGTCGCCATTTCTGGTGACGAGCTGATTAGGCATCCAACCTGACTCTGCTCACAAGCGGTGTACTCGTTGCATCGTCTGTTTGACCTGGACCATCGTTCCGTTGTCACATCCTACTTTATCTTTCCCTGCCCGTTCCGATTTGACCTTGCTGTCCATCCCGTCATGCCGCCAAAGCGAAAAGCCAAAGACGCAGCAGCGTCCCCGGCCCGCCCATCTACCTCCCGCGCTCGGCAGGGTCGAACAACCAAAGCCTCGCCTGCCACAGAGGAACACGAGAGCGACGCCATCCCGACAAGACCAACCAAGAGAGCCCGTGGAGCTGCCTCGCGAGCTGCCAAGCAGGATGCCGACTCGGACGATGATGATCTTGGGAATTATGGACGGTACGCTGAACGCCCCAGCTGCTGGATCGAGTCACAACTCATCCCAACTAACACGGCGCGCGTCCGACAAGGGCCTCATCCAAGCCAGCTACTATCGAGCAGCACCTAATGGACCAAAACAAGAAGTCCAAGGCCTTCCTCCAGGGCTTCAAAGATCAAGTAGCACAGGCTCGAGACCAGCTCCACGAGACGCTGGCAGGACTGAAGCGAGACCTGTGCGTACCCGATGCGCCGCCATCCTACCAGACTGCTACCTGATATTTCACTTCTCGATGTAACGGTCAGCTAACCAACTTCCTCAAAAGTGCCAAACCATCCCATAATACCGCTACCGGCAACGACAACAACCACCCGACAGCGTCGGGGATGTTCACCGCCCTGCAAGCCGCCGCCGCCGCCGCCGCCCAGTCGTCCCCGTCCACCAAGGACAACAACCCCCTCTTCGAGCAAACGCAAGCCCTCCTGCGCCTGAGCCGCGCCATCCTTGCATGCCACCGCACCGTGGAACAGCAGTCTCGCCACAGCACGGAGAATCTGTCATCACCGCGCGAGACCTGGGCCCAGGACGAGGACGGGATGAGGAAACTGCTGGAATATGGGAGGCTGTATGGGGAGCGGGCCGTCGAGGGCTGGATCACGCCTCGTGCTCAGGATGACAAGGCTTGCTGCGGTGAGGAGGACGATGATGAAAGCAATAGTGAAGAGGAACGGGAGAAGTTGAGTGAGGCGGAGAACTTGGCTAAGGGATTGTTTGAGTGGCGGAGGAAGGGGAGGGGGCTGCTGCTGGGGAAGGCGGAGGAGAGCTGGGGCGTGGCGGCCAGGAGGCAGATGGGTGCGCTTGTTGGGGTTGTTAGGACGTTGCCTTCTAAGCGGGAGTGAGGCTCGATGTGTGGCTTTGTGGTTGTTGAGGATGGATGGGAATCACCGGATTGACTGGGCGGAGGGGAGCGAATGTTGCTGTCACATTGGGGTCGCTTTTTGCTGGGATGATACTGAGATGTGGGGGTTGGTCATGATCGATGAACAGGGGGATTGTCATTTGTGATGGCTGCAATAGCTAGAGCTGGCTTGCATCTGAGAGACGAGAATTAAAACCATTTCACATGTCCAAGCAATCATGTCCACCCTCGTGAAGCACAAAAATGCAAGCAACGGATCTGATGTGCCCGATGCCAAGACTTGGAGTTGAAGTGGAGCTCAAATTGAACTAGCCCGTAATTGGACTAGCGGCTTGTCCCTTTGGTTAGGGCTTTGGCTTTGCACAATCGCAGAGTTCCCGAAATTTTGCATCCCACCGACCTCACGAACTCGGCGGATTCGTTCGACCCTACTAACAACAGGAATTCGAGGCCGGTGCGTATCTCCCTCCCCACGACGACGCTTTAATACTTCTTCCCATTCATCAGCTTCATTTCTTCTTGCCTCGCTTCGTTGGCGACAGCGAGCTGACCTGCAAGAATTCACAGGCAAAATGGGTGCCCTTAAGTACCTCGAGGAGCTTTCGAAGAAGAAGCAAAGCGATGTCGTTCGCTTCCTTCTCCGGGTTCGCTGCTGGGAGGTTAGTTAACGCGCCCTCGAATACTGTGGACGGAGGCCTTCGCGGTTTGGTCGGCGATGGACTCGATTTTTGGAGATGTCGGGACCCTCGCCAACCGAACCATGAACTCGGCCCCCGTTCTTGCTATACGCTCATTGAACATTGCTGAGAGTGCATCAATATAGCTCCGCCAGCTGAACGTCATCCACCGCGCCTCGAGGCCCAGCCGCCCCGACAAGGCTCGCCGCCTCGGCTACAAGGCCAAGCAGGGCTATGTCATCTACCGCGTGCGTGTCCGCCGTGGTGGCCGCAAGCGCCCTGTCCCCAAGGGTGCCACCTATGGTACGGACATACCCTATCCCTTCTTTTGGGGATTTCGCATTGTGCAATTGGCACGGCGAGAAATGGCAAGGCTGACCGACTTTTCTGCGTACAGGCAAGCCCACCAACCAGGGTGTGAACCAGCTCAAGTACCAGCGCTCGCTCAAGTCCACGGCCGAGGAGCGTGTCGGCCGCCGCTGTGCCAACCTCCGCGTCCTGAACTCGTACTGGATTAACCAGGACTCGACGTACAAGTACTACGAGGTCATCCTCGTCGACCCCCAGCACAAGGCCATCCGCCGCGACCCCCGCATCAACTGGATCGTCAACCCCGTCCACAAGCACCGCGAGGCCCGCGGCCTCACCGCCACCGGCAAGAAGTCGCGCGGCCTCAACAAGGGCCACCGCTACAACAAGACCAAAGCCGGCCGGAGAAAGACGTGGAAGCGCCACAACACTCTCTCCCTCTGGCGCTACCGGTAAGCGTCTCGAGGGACGCGACCGTGATAGATTGCGCGGCGTGTTGGACGGTGTCTTGGCGCTGGTTCTCCCGGCTCGCGCAGTGGAGTGGCTTCTCGGACAGGCTGGCTCGCTGGGGAACCGCGGTGAAGCCAAGCATCGGCGTGGTGACATTCGGGAGCATTGGGACGGGAGATTCGATTTAGTCGAGCCAAAAAGGAATGGACTGGCGTCCTACGGGGTGCACATGATGTTTGCCCACAAAGCTTGCATTTATGAATGGCATTGTGATTTCCGGGTATGGAGTTTTGTTTCGAAAGCAGCTCGTTTTCCACCACCGCTTTCCGCTGCGTTTTTGGGTTATTATGAATGCATGCTTCAAATATCCCACGAAAGGCAAGCTGAGTCAAGCTTGACTTGGGTTGTCAATGGCCCATCACACTGCTCCTGCCACCGCCGCCATATCTCGCGGACCTTGCAATCTTTGGGGGTTATCAAGTGTGTAAATGATTCCATTCATAAATTGGATAGTCGAACCATAGACTGTAGTCACGACCGCATCTCAACATGTGATGCCCTGTCCTGCCCATTTTTCACCTCATCAAAGTACAGAAAAATGACCCTCTGACGCACGCTCAAGGCGTTTCCCGACGACGGCCCTGCACTAAGCTAAGGAGAACGAGGTGGACCAAGGTAGGTACGGCATCTTCCTCTGGCAGCCCTGCACGACAGTTCTTGCACGAGTGAAGAGACAGACTCTCCGAACCTCCTCCCAGACCTCGCAAGCGAGGCTACAGTACCTTATTGACCAGCCCCCGCTTTCACCCTCAGCAACTTCATTCACCCCGACACCGCTGGCTGTTCAATCAGCATCGAGACTGCAACTATCTAACTCTCTTCAGGGCAAGCCGATCGAGGTGCTACAGCGGAGGGTTCCGTGAAACTCGCCAGCTTCTTACCTAGTGATGAGACCCTCTCGTAGTTGTGTGTCACTCTGGCGGTGTGTTGGCTTCGTGGAACACCCAGGGAGGACTGTTCGGAAGCACAAGGCAAGAGGAGGAGGGTCTCTCCAGCAGGATCAGCCACTGTTTCCCTTGTAACCTCACGACTCTCGGATCTAGAAGGTACACAAGCATTTCCTACCAAGTGAAAACAAGAGGAAGAGCACTCATTACAATATCTTTTGCGGCAACGACGTCAACCGTCTTGTCAGAAGACCAGCACGCAGTGTAGCCACACACACACACACACACACACACACACACACACACACACACACACACACACACGCACACGGTGAAACTAAAAAAAGTTAAGAATGCAACTCTGTTTGTGTTCGCGTCGTCTGCTCTAAATACAGGCAAAATCAAGGCAGACCAAGGCCGGCTGGCAGCGCGCCGCGAGCCAGCCCGAGCTAAAATTGCATGCAGTCACCCGGTTCAAAACCACACACCCATTGACGGCAACCTTCCCCCCCACCCTCTGCCTGCCCCATCGACTCCGCTTTGCCTCCAAAAAAAGCGAAACCCTAATCAGGCTGAGATCCGAGGACGTCAGTTGAGGACATGAGTGGAAGTGGGAGGGCGGGCGGCTCCAAGGGCGATACCGGGCGAGCAGCAGAAGAAACCCAGAGCAAGAAGAAGGAAGAAAAGTCCACCGAATCCCCGTGCAGCCGCAAGACTTGTGTCGGGTTGACAGCATGTGGGCGTGGGAAATGATATAACGCCGATACCAACTGGAAATGGGCAAAAGCAGAACCGTGGACGCCCATCGATGGTGACGGGGTTGCAACGATGGCCCAGCCAGTTTACCAGGACTCGTGTCCGAAACCGCTCCAGCACTTTGAGACCCAGACCACAGATGCCATCCAGAGCCCGAATGTTGCCCGTGCAAACTGGGTCGGGTCCGTACGGTGATTCTTTGCCGGCGTGATGAGTGTGACGGAGAAGTCAGGCCGCCCCAAGAAAACTGGCCGCCGAGAAGTCAAAATCTGCGGCGGGCCACCGTCGCCCGAACGGCCATGTCGCGTGCAAAGCACAGCCCAATTTTGCAAAGGAGCCCTGCATCTCAACGTCCCGGATCGTGCTGCCATATATACCTCGCGGAGATTGACCGATGTAACTGGCGCAGTCGATGTCTTGAGATGACGAAAAGATCCTGGCGAAACCGGGAGGCAGAGGTCCCCTAGGGCAATCGAAGGGGCTGAAATCGCAAGAGACCAAAAAAGCCAGATGGGGAAACTGAGAGCCGAAATGAAGAAGGAAGACTGGAAAGGGATTATTATGCTCCCAGGTCACTCTATGCCGCCGCAACTGCCTCGTACCTATCGAGCGGATAGTGTACAACAAAGCGGGCCATCTCGAGACTGGACCATCATGAGTCTCGAGGGAGGTGCTTATGCTCGATGGTTGTTCCTTTTGTCGCCTAGTGGATACCGTGTCGCATCATGATGAAAATCGAAATGCCGTGCCAGTCGTCGCTAGTGGAAACAGTGAGAAGAGAAAATGGTCGTGACGGTCATGGCATGACGATGATGCCTTCGTGGCTAGTGTAGTAAGGGTGGAAAGAAGACGGAAAGAACGCGCGTCATCAAGCCCAAGGCTCATGTATCCTCCGAGACTGCGTCCTGAGCGCGGCGAAGATTTGCTTAGACCCACTGACTCTCGCCGTTCTCGGCAGAGCCCATTGGATTGAACTGAGGCGAGAACTGCCGCTGGCCGCGGGGCGGCGACATGGGAGTCTGGTTCTGGAGACCGGGAACGGCGATGGCCGAACTGCTCGGGTACATCGCGCCGTTCATGCCTGCGCCGTTGGCGCCATTGGCATAAGCTCCGGTAGCAAGAATCGAGGCGCCATTGGGCATGGCACGGCTGTGGGCCGGGCGGATCGAGATCTGGCCGCCAACCGGGTCCGTCGGCAGCACCTGCCCGGTGTTGTTGGGGCCAGTCCGGCTATCGTGTGCCTGGATCTTGGCTTGGATGCGGCGGCCATAGGGAGTCGCGCGAATGCTCGGGAGGATGGGCCGAATCGCCTCGATGAGCCGGTGCTTGGACATGGGAGGTGCGTAGTCGAGGGCGGTCTGGATCACGTAGTTGCCAAACGAGTCGCGGAGCAGGCGATCAATCTCGCCAGGGGCCAAAAGCTCCGAAACGATCATGTCGCGGGACTGCTCGGACGAGCAGCGCAGACACTTCTCGACGACATTGGAGCTGAACTTGTGCTTGGAGAGGGCGCCGATGCGGCCCTGGAACTGCGCAACAAGTGGCTCCGTAAAGGTCTCCTCGTTGAGGTCGATGATGTACTGGACGACGTAGTTGCCAAATGGATCCTGCACCAGGGTGACGCCATGCTCGGTGATGCGCTCAATCAGCCACATCTTCTGGGAGCCGTCCGCATGGTCGATGCAGCGCTGGAGAACGCAGCAGCCGTGACGGTGCGTGCCCACTTCGACGCAGTGCTTGCCGACAGCATCGAAGATGAAAGAGGCATCGGCAGCGCTGAGCTTGTTCAGGCACTTCTGGATGACGTGGTTGCCGTTGAGATCCTGGATGAGCTCGACGACCTGGTTGCGCAGAGCCTCGACGATCAGGTTGATCTGGACCTGCGTGGTCACATGCTCGATCATCTTCTGGAGGGCTCGAGTACCATGCTGGTTCAGGGCGATCGTCACCATGTTCGACGAGGCATTCTGGATCAAGACAGTGCGCTCGTCGTCGTTGCAGTACTCCAGCAACTTCTGACAGAGGTAGTTGCCGAACGGATCGGTCATCAGCTCCACCACGTGCTGGTTGGTTTCGAGCCAGATCATGTGGATCTGCTCGGGGACGCGGTTCTCGAGCTGCTTTTGCAGGTAGCGGCAGCCGTGCTGGTCCTTGCACAGAGAGTAGATGGTGCCGCCGACTTGCTCAAGCGGCAAGTTGTTGAACCGAGCCATGGCTGTCCAAGAAAGAAAATTGTTAGTCCTGCGTGACACGCCGAGAGAAACGATGAGTTGCAATGACGAGTGCGAGCTTACCTTCGCTGTCCATCTGGCGGCGACTCTGGATGACGCGCGCTTGACTGTCCTGGTGCGAGCGAGGAGCGGGAGGCTGGTTGTAGAGCGGGTTGTACCCCGTGAAGTTCTGCTGCGAATACATGGCAGGCTGATTGCCGTTTGCAATCGACATATTCTGCATGAGCATGGGGAGGGTGTTGTAGCCGCCAGGAGAAGCGCCCATGGCATTGTAACCGGGACCCGCGGGGTAGAACGGATACGGCATCGCAGGACCATGAGCGGCCACAGCCGGCGTCGCAGCGGACGAGGACTGCTGCGGCTGAGTGGATGGCGGACCAAAGGGCGGTGCGTTGGCATGCAACGTTGAGGTGATGGACGGATAGGCGGAAGTGTCACGGCCGTTAGCCGAAGAGGCATCCGCCGAGAGCTCGCGGTTGTGGCGGCTGGGCATGACGCCGGCTGGAATGCGGCCAATGCTGGCGTTGTGGTTGTGGAAGTGCTGCTGTGCGTGGTTGTTGGCGTTGCCACCCAGGGCGGAGGTACCGTTGGGCTTGACGGTCGGCACGTCGTTGGCAGAGTAGGACTGGTGCAGCTTGGGGGGAGAGGCCAAAGCGTGGGCCGAGGGAGCAGACACGACCGAGGTCGCCGGCGCATCCGACGCAGCGGCACCGGTGTCCGGGAAAAACTTCATGCCGTCCATCGAGTGGCGGACGTTGGCCGGACGGTTGCTGCCAATGGTGTTGGCCTCGGACGGCGAACCGATCGAGGCACCGCCATTGTGCTGGGTGGCGCCCATGGTAGACATACTCTGCTTGTGGCGATGCTTGTTAATGCTGTTCCAGCCGTTGGAGGGATGATGCTGATGCTCAGGCCCCGAGGTCTGGGACAGGGAAAGGTCGGGAGCAGCCGAGGATGCAGAAGTCTTGAGGCAAAAGTTAATCGGCTGGGTACAGAGACGATGTGCAGCGATGGAGTGGCAAGATGAAAAAATCGCAATGAGAATGCCAGGACACAGTGGTTTCTGGCGTAAGCCAAAAAGCAAATCGGTAGACAAGCCAGTCTGGGAAGTTGAAGTCGTAAAAGTTGGTGATGGGGTGGTTTGGTAAAAAGATGAATAATAGGTGGAAAATGTGGTTTGAATGAGTGGAAGCGCGTGGGGCAAGAGCCCAAGTTCCCGGAGTTGGGACCAAACAGCATGCAATGCCGCCAATCCTGCCAAAACCGAAAGATCTCTGAAATCTGCAGGAAAATGGCAGGACAAGAGACTCGAAGAATGGCTATGTGCAAGAGGGGCGTGAAAGATGCAATAGCCGCCCCAAACAGAGCCCAACCCTGGACCAAACAGAACGGGACAAACTCACCATTGTTGAATACGCCTGCTGCCGGAATAAGGATGGGTAGGAGTCGGGATTAGCAACCTGTGCTGCCTGGGCGGTTCTTGTCTCTGTCGAGGTAGAGTCCTCGTCGCCGAAGAGGAAACCGGTCGTGTTGTTGCTATCCTCGAGGCCAATGTCGGTCAAGTATGTCCGGGACCGGGTGACAGGCATAGAATAGCGATTGAGTCTAAAAGGAGATGCTTCGTCAGTAACTGAGCTCGCGCGAAGTTCCCATTCTCTAGGCGAGATTGTATTACATCTGGGTGGAAGACTGAAGTCGGGGGAGCCGTCCAGTAGTTCTCGTTGAGGCTGGAGATGCTGGGTTCACGAAGCTGCCGAGGCAGAAAATGAATGGGGTGGAGGAACTTGGGTGTGGAAGAAGAATGCGAAGGTGAAGATGGAGATCAGAAACAGGTATAAAAAAACTGTTGAGGCTCTTGAAGCAAGCAGAAGATATTGGACGAGTGGTATCACCACTATTCAGCAGAGGCGAAGAAGCGCCGGGAAACTACCCGGAGTACTATTGTCTCGCAATCCGCTGAATAGTGCATGAGCGAACAACAAGAATAGGGGAAGGCAAGGATGAATAGACGCTGAAACCAAGATTCCATATTGTGCAGGATGGCCCAATTCCGGAGCACTTCGGACGGAACTAGCCCGAGGAACCGGAAAATCCAGTAGGAGAGGCAAGGAGACGACGGCGTGTAATGAGGAAGACAAAGGGAAGCTCAACGGGGCACTGCTACACTGCTCACGGCAGTCTAACGACTCTCCCCCGCGAGGTTGTGCATGATCGTCAGAAATTGGCCACTTACGCGTTTGTTGAACGATGGCTTGTGGGGTCTTGCCGGACGGCCTCTTCCTTCTCGTCCTCGTCACTGTTCCTCCGAGAGCCTGGCACCGAGCGCGATGGGTTGTCGTCGAAGGGAAAGCGGGACGGCAGCGTGCCGGAAAGAGGCGAGGCAAGAAGCGAGCCGGACCGTCCTGGGCGGTTGAAGATTCCGGGCGGAGAAGCGAGGCTCGAGGTTGAATAGCGGTTCGGTCTCGAGAAGATCGAAGGGAAGCCCGAGGTTTCGCGGTACTCAGGGGGCGTTGTCGGCTCCGATAAATGGCCGGCGTAGCGAGCATTCAGGTCCTCCGCCATCTTCTGAAGCTCCATCTCCTCCTGCCGTTGCTGGGCGTCCAGCTTGTGGATCTCGGCTTCGAAGCGGCGCCTATGCTCTCGCAGCCTTTCGAAGTCCATCCGTTTCTTTTCTAGCTGTGGACAGGTCAGCTGACCGGTCCTTCAAAGGCGCAGGCACAGGGCGAGCAGCCGCGACAAGCCCAATATCTCAAGACAATCCCCCCTCCGAATGCAGCGATGGCATTCATATGCCGCAACAAGAGTCCGGGCAACCAAGGCGTCATCGTGGCAGCGCAGGCAACCTACCAATTGAACTTTATGCAGAGCCTGTTGCAACCAGTGTCAGCCCAGCGCTGCCGAATCCGCCGGGAGAAGCAGGTGGGTAAGATCCTCCTCGAGCACCCGGACACGTACCGTATTCGAAGCAAAGTCTTGCGGCTCGGCGACGCGCGGAATCGTGGTAATCGACGACAGTGTTGGTACACGACCGGAGTCGGTGGTGAAGCGGCGCGGCAGCAGAGGCCCGTTGCGGGGAGGCGACACGAAGGCGCCGCTCACCTGGGGCTCGCCGCGGGGGGTCTGCTGGGCGCGGTAGAAGTCGTCCATCTCGCTCGCCCTTCCCTAATACAACCACAGCTATTTTCGTACACGGGGCCGGCGAATTGGACGGTGGTATCTCTTCTCTATAGACCTGGAAGAGATTTGCGGTCAGCTGTCTGGCTCAAGGCTGTGGAGCAGTCCGAGGCTCGAGCTCGAGGTCCGTCTCTCTCCCGCTCTCCAAGCAGGTTCCCATTGATCAAGCATCAGCAGCAGGACCTGGGCGTCCGGAAGCTGATGGGCCTCTGGCATGACACGCGCTGCCCGTTCTCCGTAGCTTAAGGGTTGTTGTCGCTGCACCGACTGCCATCGGGCCCCAACCACCCCCAGTTGCTGTGCAGCCCCTCCCGCGGCGCCTCAGCTGCTGTTTCACGCTGCACTGCTCGGCGGCGCAGAGGCGGACTCGAGCTCGGAAACAAACGAATGGCAAAAACAGACTCCCACTGACCTGGAGAGACAAACTTTGTTGGCACACGCTGCGCCCTGGAGACCAGGCGCAACAGCAAAGGGGCTGAAGCAATAGTACAAAAAGAGCGTTGGGTGGGTTGAGGGGGGCAAGTGCACCAAGCGCTGCCCGCTTTGGGAGAGGCTCGATTTAATGGACGTCTGGTCGGGTTCAGGTGTGGTTGCCGGACCCCTGGCGGGGGTCCTGGGGCTACGAGGTCGCTCTTGACTCAAATTGAAGCCAGTGCTGCCAGGTGGTCAGTGCAGCTCCAGTCGTATGTGCGCTAAAACGACTTCCTTCAGGACCCCCACCCTCGCCCTCAATTGGGCTGCTGTGGACCCGTCACTCCTTTTCGTTCCCGTTGGATGCAACTCTAAAAATGCAGGATGGCCGGTAACACACAGTCACTCACATCCAACCCGAAGCGGAATTCGAGAGGCAAGAAACGACGGGATGAATGGTGGCACAATCTGGATGTTTTTGCACATCCAGCGGCTCGTGGAGGGAAGACGCAACCTTACCTTACCGATCGCAACTCAACATCCAATGGAAATCGGCTGTGGAGAGTGTTCATGGACGGCCATCGACGGCTTCTGTTCCCCAGGTTTGCTGCCCAACAAAGCCGCCACCAAGCCACGGACCCTCGATCCTACCCCAATATTAAACCCTATTCCGTGCATTTGCCTCTCTGTATATGGGGAGGCGATCGTGCGGGTCACGGTCAAACATGCGGACTCGAGACGCCCAAGAGAGCTTCTTCCCGCCACAAGCGTACGCGCACAACGTCTTTCTTGCCGTTATTGCCGCCCCCAAAGCAGCGAGTCAATGCCGCCCAGGTGTTGCGCCCCGAGAGAATATTAGGTCTCTGATGGAAGCAGGTGACTTGAAAGCAGCGGTGTACAAATACAAAGATGGAACGACGACCGGAGGACGGTAGAACTGAAGCGCACTGCAGGGCGAGGATGTCTGGCTGCAATCATGCTGCTGCCATGCGGCCTAGGCCGCCCCAGATTTCCTATCACGCACTGCCTCATCACTGTTCGGCCAGCTGGCGAGTATAAGACAAGGCAAGTCCCCTAGCCCCAGACCTTGCCCATGCATGCCAATTCATGTCGGGTGTTGGATTGTGACTGGCCACCCTGCTTCCATGGCTCTTGTGGCAGCGCTCTGGACACGGCTTTCTTTACACTTACTATGTGTTGGATTCGTGGGCATACTATTCCTTTCCTTCCATGTTCCTCTCTCTCCTCTCTTGACATGTCGAGATCAGCCAATAATCAGCAGCCTGAGCACAATTGCGTGGTTCATCCGAAAAGACACCCCTATGTTCTTAGGAGGGGGAGGGCAACCATCCGAAGACATTCGAGACCAGTGCGGAAAACGAGCCCGTCTCCACCAGCCTCGTCTTAGGCAAACTCCCTTTTACGCCGGGCAAGAGCCAAAAACTAAAAAAACAACTCTCGTCATGGGTGAAGGAACTCGGCACTGCATTTACCCGGGTTGGCCTTTCAGAAACCGAAATTGAAGTGAAGGGAATCGGACCAACGACATATCAAGCAATGGACAACCCAATCCTCCGGATCTGTGTAACACGGCCCGACGCTGACCACCGGACTCAGTTGATCGCTTGCATATCTCTCGGAGTGTACTTGTCGACTGCAACGCCCGCTCGAGCTCCAACAAGTCTCGCAATTCTCAAAATCATCAAGCTGCCAGCCCAGCCAGAGTGCTTGTATGTACAACTACTCATGCGGCCAAACAAGAGAAATCTTCTGCTCGTCATCCTGGCTTCCGCCCCCGCCACCGCGGGCCGCAACCCCTCCCGGACGTTGCAGCCAGGGGTTTCTGGGTGGAGCTTGTTTCTTGTCTGTCCTCTGCACATATCAACAACCCATGTTCGCTCTCAACGTTTGAGCACCCTGACACCCGGCAGACGTTTGCCCTCTTAAACACCCAGCGCCGAACTCGGCGGCCAATCGAAGGCGTGGTAATAAGCGCGCTAAGCTTGCCAATGCGAGTCTCCAGGCTGTGACAATCGGTTCGACTCCGGCCCCGCCCCCGCCTCTTCCAGGCTCCCCCTCTGGCCGCCCGACGACCGACTGGACCCCTTCGATCTCGGTGCGATACTGGGCAAGACGGCTGGCTCGACAGGTCTCTACAGTGATGGGGTTCTGAAAAGTGACAAATCGCCCTCTACCTGCGCCTGGCCTGGATGCCAGGAACCGTCCGAGGGTGGCAACCTGGAAGTTTGCCGTTTGTATCCGTAATAGTTACGGCTGCGTGAACTGACGCGGACGGGTTCCGGTGTGTGCAGGTGTGCAGGAGTCAGCCTCGATTCCAACCCCACACTCCTATTGACTTGCAGCATGCAGCCGTCTACCCGTAAATGTCGGAGGGTCCATGGCTCTGGGGCCGGCACCACTTTCAAGGGCTCTCCCGAGCAATGAGAAAAGGAACAAAGAGGGGCGCATGGGAATCACCCCCCGCCGTGATGGACTCGACCTGCCCACCTCATCAGTGGCGGTGGCTGGGAAGTCGAGCTCAGACTTCAGACCCTTGCGGTGGCCGTTGTGCACGACAGTTAACCGCCTGCACGGCCTACCTACCTACCTAACCTTACCTTACCTACTGCAGTAGTGCGTCGCCTCATGAAACGAAGGTGGACTTCCTGCATTCATGGTTTAGAACCCTGCAATTGCGAGTGAGAGAGGGGTTGACTCCCACCGCGTGGTGAAGAAAGGAAGGCGGGGTAATTTCTTGAGCTGCGTTCTCTTTTTGGAAATCCATCACGGATACATGAAAACAGCTGAACCCAACGACCACATCGACAATGGCACTGCTGATAGTCAACATCTTGGTGATTTTGATTGCCGAGGGAAAATATTGATAAAATGAGTCTTGGATGTGCGCTACTGGTATTATTTTGTCAACGTAGGTAAGTTGCGGAAGGTATCAGGTATATTACACAGCTTGCTACAGTTTCACACCATGCATGAATTCCAGACATCGTCGGTATCCGTAACTGAAGTGTACACTGCAATATTCTGTACACACCTTTAGGTTCCATGTCCCACAAACGCTCGATTTAGGCACGATTTAGGTTCTCTCAGGAAACCTAGAACCAACTTTCAGTTACCAATTGGTTTATCCCATTAGTTGTGATTCTTAGAGGTTATATCAGGTGCGTCCAGGGCCAGCAACGATATCTACCGGAGACTCAACTCGAGGAAGAACGGCAGGGGTCGACCACGAGCCTTCGGACCGCAGAAGCCTACAGCAGTGGAAACAGCCGCCATCACAATCGCAGATTGGACAGGGGGAACAGCCGACACAGACAGGGTAGTGCAGGAGGCTTGGGAGGAGAGGTGGCTAAAGGAACGGGATGGCCGAGCAGTCACAAGGCCAGCCGATGACTTCGATTACCAGCAGGAGACCCTGTTCAAAGACAAAACCCTAAAGAGGCACGAGGGCTTAAGCAAGGCGAAAAGCTCGCTGCTGGTCCAGATCCGAACTGGGGCGATAGGCCTTCGGGACTTCCTCTTCAAACGGGGCGTTCCAGAGGTCTTGACGCCCAGCTGCGAGTGTGGGGAAGGGCGAGAAACTGTCGAACACCTGGTGATGTGGTGTCTGGCGCCACCGTTGGCTCGAAGTTGGGAGAGAGCTGATGTTCGAACGCGAAGGGACTTTTACTCTGTTCTACAGGGAATCAGTCCCACAGCTGCACGGCTAACACGGAGGATCCTAGGCTGGCTGATGGACTCAGGGAGGCTGCCGATGTACAATCTGGCCAGGAGGCTGGAGCTGGAGCTGGAGCTTGCGGTCTGATGCCCCCCCCTCCTTCGAAGGCCAGGAGGCCTTCTCTTTTTGTATTTGCAGGCTCAGTCACTGATCGTTTCCTTGATTTTTTCGATATGGGTTTTTCATCCGGCCTGCAAGGGTGCGGTTTTCCTGTATAGTAAATAGTTGAAGGTCCGGCACACCCCCAGGGCATAGCGGTGTAGGAATAATAATATATCAGGTGCGTCACTGCTATCTTCCATCATGGAAGTTTTATGTAGGGATCAATCGTTCATCTGCGTTTATCTGTTTCCAAAGCTACCTGAACATTAACGTCCAGTAACAAAGGACAATAGAGTCAAGTGAGCAGACTCCTGCTGACTCGGATATAAATAGCCACCGCGATCAAGCGTTGTGTTATCGCGGTGTTGAACACTCTGGATATCAGCTAAGTAAGGTACCTTCTTGGCTCTTGCCTTTGAAGCTGAGGCTGGAAGACGGGATCCATCTCATTAGTTAACAATAGGTTCTCATTCGTTTCCATGGAGTTTCCACGTACGCCAATTCTACCTTCACTTATACACAACCACCGTATCTCCACTACATCGATCCCTATTTTTAGCTTCGGTTGGCGCAGATTGAATGTCGCTCAAGACTGAGGAGGGTTGTGCAAGGTTCTGTTCCTTTCGAGTGTCCCGACCCCATTCGCATACCAGAAGGCCACATGGAAGTCATTCAAAACCACTCTCACCCCCCTAGACAATCTTTTAATATCTGAAAGTGGGATGCTCTTCTCGATTTGAACTACCTCTAGTTAGTCTCCTATTCCAAGCTCCAGGTCCTCAGTTACAAGTCACCTCGGGGTGAAGAGTAACGGAGTCGTGGAGCTGCCTAACTGGCTGAGGAATCGAGAATCCGATGCAAATAACTAGATGCCCATTGCCGCGCTTCATGAATGACAGAACATGTGCAGTGTTAATTAACTTCTCCTCAGCTGGTGTTGAGCCATGGAGGACCTTGGAAGCCGGGCTCCGTCGGAAGAGGCATGTCTTTCCCAAACCGTCTTCTTTGACCCGACGGAGAGTGAGGCCACTTCCGTGTACCTAGGTAGTACGAGAGCACGACCAACAATCGCCGGCATGATTCCACTACACATGATAGACCTCAAACCCAACAAACCCAGCCCTCGAAACCATCCCCGCCGCAATGCAAATCACCATCCCCTCCGCGCCAACCCTGCTCTCTCCATCACCCTCCTCCTCCTCCCCGGCCTCAGCATCACTCCCCGAAGGCATCATATTAGCAGCATACCTCCCCACAGCAATCTGGATAATGCCCCTCAACTGCGCAGCATCCAAGACAACCTGGCTCGCGTCCAGCGTCGTGCCGTTCGAGCTGGCCGAGAGGTACTGTGCGCGGAATCCGCAGGTGCCGTGGGCCACGTCGAGCGTGTAGTTTCCCTCCGCGGCCGGAGTCCATGGGCCAGGGAGGCACGACGGCAGGGTGGTGGCCGCCAGGGCGAGGCAGTCGGCTGTGAGGGCGGACGAGGGGGTGGTGGTGTCTTGGATTGAGTTTGTCGTGCACCAGGCGGCGCGTTTGGCGAGGAGCATGTGCTCCTTGGTTTCAACTTCTTCGTGGGTGGAGGCGGAGGAAGTGGTGGGGAGAGCCAGGGCGAGGGCGTGGTGGAAGAGGCCGGTTAGGAGGAAGGTGGTGAGGGTTGTGGATTTCATGTTTGACCCGGACTTTGAATTAGGTTGCCTCGGGAACGGAAGTTTGATCGTGTACACTCCGGTATGAATTAGAAACTTTTTGTGTGACCCAAAGGTTCCTTCGAGTTTGTTCTTTCAAGTTTGCGTGTGGGAAAATGGGGAGGATGTTTCGGGAGGAAGGTGCGAGATGGTTTGCTTAAATGATGATCACGACTGGGTCGCAACAAACACAATCGGTCTCAGGCTCATCATCTGTGAGACGTCACGGTTGACGAGGAAAACTGATGGTAGTCCCAATTATTAATGCAGGCAACCGTTGTGCTACCGTTGACTGGTGATTTACTTGCTTCCTTCGATACCACCTCTCGCTTTGTTTTGGAGGCCACACAGTTGTGGTAACTTGATACCAGAGTTGCTGGGAACTGTGCCGCGATGCCGCGGAAAGGTAAAGTACAATCAAAGGATCTTCTCGTATTCCATTTCTGCCTAAGTCAAACCTTCTTAGGCCTTGTGCGTTCACACGTTGCTACCTAGGCAGACGGTCCAAACAGGCCGGTAATACCGACAGACACGGCGAAGTCGAGATGAAGATGATGATGATGATGATGATGACTTCGAAGACACAATAAACAGCAGCAATCAACTCGACCCCAGTCGTTATGCCCTTGCCCAAGAGTAAGGTAAAGTAATGTATACTGAAGCTGGTCTATATATTCATCAGCACCCAATTGCCCTCCCTTATCCAGTGTGCCTATCAATCACTTCTCAAACGGCGTTTCAAACGGCCTCTCGGCCTGCGGGGTGATGCGAGCCAGGTGGCGGCGCTGCCCGTCCTTCCAGCCCACCAGGGCCGAGTGCTGAGTCAAGCGGTTGTCCCCGACCACGACGGTGCGTTCCTCCCACTTGACACGCGCATGGACGTCGGCGCCGTACAGGAACTTGAGAATCGCGTCCGACTCTTCCTTTTTCAGCCCGACGATGTCGCGCGTGACTGTCCGGAAGATTACACCAAACATGGTCAGCTCCTAATCTGGTATGAAGGAAACGGTGAAGAATTGATAAGTGGGTGGTGAAGGAAGCGGACGGGAGGGAAACCCACACTGCGGATTAACATAGATGGCCTTCTCGCCCGTCACAAAATGCGTCCTGACAATCGGGTGCTCGTTTATGACCGGCTCGCGCCGCTTGATCCCGCCGCGGATGACGCTGTCGTTGGCCTGCTCGACGGCCGAGTGCCTCGCCTCCAGGCCGTGGAGCCGCCGCTGGAAGAGCGGACTCAGCCTGTTGTAGGCCTCGGCGGCGTTGGCGAAGAGCGTGTCGCCCCTCGTGGATGGCCTCTCCAGCGCGTAGAGGAAGGTGGTTCCCGGCGGCTGCTGCTCGTACGACACGTCCGAGTGCCAGACGACGGTGGACGTGTGGGCTGCGAAGTACTTGTCGATGGAATCGTCGCCGGCACCGCGGTGTACGAGGTGGATCTCGGGGTAGCCTGCGGGTGCACCTGATGTTGGGTGGATGTGATGGCTGTGAAACAGGTGTCAACACTTAGCGATCTTGCTCGTGGAGGACCAGGTGCGCCGTCATACCGGCCGAAATACGACCCAAACTCAAGCGCCTTTTCAATGGGAAGGCGACGACCTTACGCTCGGCCACAAAGCGTACCAACTCGTCCTTGCCCGCCGAGGTGAGCGCGCTGAGCTGGATGCCGCGGACCTCGGTGCCGATGGTTGGGGTCAGGTGTGTCACCTGGACGGCTCCCTCGGGCAGCAGGTTCGGGTACGACGGGTCGGCATCCTTGCCGTGCTCGTAGTGCTCAAAGGGCTCGAGCGGCGGGTATTTGTCGTTGCGGTTCTAGGTTGGGAGGTAATGGGGGTACTGATGGCCCGGGGTCAAGTTGAGTCTCTGTACTTAGGGGCTGACCTTGGGATTAGTAGGTACCTAGTGTGGAAATCTCACCTTGGCCGCTTTGTGGGACTTCAATCCCGCTTCGGCCTCTGTGTCATATTTGGTTGCCTCCAGCTTCTCGGGCCTGTATGGGCTGATGAGTGAGGCTTGGAGCTTCAGGGCTGCCACGTCTGGCACCGTAGGGGTCTCGACCTCGACGGCGGAAGGGGCCATTATCGATTACTAGTAGGTGGTGTTGGTGTCGGGGGCCTAAGAGACTGCTGGGGAGGGCTTTTTGCTCGGTGAAGCTCTGGATATTGAATATGGTAGACAAGAAGGGTCACCCCCTTTTATGCTTCAGGATTTCCATCTCGGTGACCAAGTGAGCTGCGGGGTCGGGTCACTTCAGCATGGCACGCAAAGGTGGATGAGATTGCGCGAGCGCCATCGCTTACGATCACACAAGGTCTTCAATGTATCCCTCACTGCTCGCATGATGGTTGTGTGCCGATGTACAGTATCGTGTAATGACAGCCTCGCTGGTCCAATTCCAGTTTGATATCGACCGTTTCTGCACCGCTGTACAAAGCAATTCGGCACAGGCTCTCGGTTTTGCGACGGTCACCGAACTACCGGAAATGTGCGTGCTGGTTTGCTCAATACATCGGTGACCTCCGGTGCAGATGAAAATCGTGAGTGAGATGGATGGTGATGTTAGACGTGGAGTCGATCGCGTCATCGCGTGTTGTGCTCAACCAACCCGGTCGTCGTGCTCAACCAACCCGGTCGTCGTGCTCAACCAACCCGGTCGTCGTGCTCAGGTAGGTAGATACAGCCACGGGTCCCATTCACTTCTGGCCTGCAGTGTTGGATGCAGAGCACGCCATCTTGTCTCACGATAAAACATGTTGCCGGCACTCCTGTTCCGCGGCCTAGTTGGAGATAAGGTGGTGCCGAGCTGGAGTTCTGGGGGATCTGATGTGAAGCAGACCAAACATTCCCTGCTTTCACGTCGTCCGAATTCGAATGCCTCTATCACGTCATTCAACTGGTCTTGATGGTTGGTTTGAACAATTTAAATGTTTCTTGGCTTCGCTTCCGTATTCTCGGATGTGGAATGGCTCTTCAAAAGATCGGGCCATGTGTTGGAACCAGCGGTATCTTGTAGGCTTCGAGCGACGAGCAATGCACTGTAGAATCGGTCAAATTGAGGTTGTTCAACGCTGCGGCAATTGCGCTGCGAATTGATCAATTGTTGTTCTTCCCTCTTCTCTCTCCGGGCCTAATTTCCAAGGAGACCCTGTATTTCGGAGGACCCTTGGTCACGTGACCCCCTTGGTTCTGACACACCCCCTCAGGAAGCGCCCCGGCGTTTCCTGCCCTGGAGCGTAAAACTGATGCCTAATTGCCTCCCGTGATCCCGTTTCCTTGGCGTTGAGCCTTCTTCCTGGGCCTGCCCACTCGCCCGCCTGGCCGCCTGACCGCCTGACCGCCAGGCCGTATGGCCGCATGGCTGCGTGGGCGTTCCTCTGCGTGGGCGTTCCTCTGCGTGGGCGTTCCTCTGCGTGGGCGTTCCTCTGCGTGGGCGTTCCTCTGCGTGGGCGTTCATGCTGGTGCCCGGCCCTTCTTGTTCCATCAAGTGAGGCCTGGAATGGCCTCCAAATTGAGCATCGCGACGAATTTCTGGTGGTTGTCGGGGTTGAGGGCCTTGGTCAGCCCATCGGCAACCATTCGCTTGGAGGGTACGTATTCCACGTTGATCTTCCCTCGTTGGTATTCCTGGCGAAGCCAGTGGTTGTGGATGTCGACGTGCCGAAGCTTCGTCTGTAGAGTGGCGATTTCCTTCGTCACCAGGGCAATGGTATTGACGTTGTCGCATTCGATGGCGAGGACGTCGTCGTCCAGGTGAATCGCCATTTCGGCGAGGAGGCGTTGAACGAACAGTCCTTCCTTGGCTGCCTGCGCCAGGGCAAGGAGCTCTGCCTCTGTGGTTGACGTTGTTACCGTATCTTGTTTGCTTGCGCGCCAGGCGATGAGTCCTCCGAATAGGTGTAGCGCCTCTTGCGGTCCCGGTGGATTTCGATGCCCAGGAACCAGCGCAAGTCCTCCCCGCCCGTAAGCTGGTATTTGGCCTTCAGCCCTGCGATGGCCGCTTTGGCTATGTAGCCGTTGGCCCGTTGATACGCAATGACGATGTCATCCACGTAGAAGAAAGCGAGGCATCCTTTCCTCATCATGATACATGGCTCGTGGGGCAGGGCCTTGAAGCCCAATTTGGTCAGCGTAGCTGTCAGTTCCCTTTGCCAGAGGAGGGGAGACTTCCTAAGCCCGTAGAGAGCCTTCTTCAGCTTCAGGACTGTTGCAGGCTTGCGATGCCCTGTGGGCATTTCCATATAGACATCCTCGTCCATATGGGCGTTGACGAAAGCGTTGACAGCGTCGAATTGCTTGAGCTCCAGGTCGAAGTGAGTGGCGAGAGCGAGGACTGCTCGAAACGATCGCACTGCGAGGGTTGCCGCGTAGTTTTCCTCGGTGTGGCTGACCCTCTGTTGATCCCCACGAACAACCAGCCTTGCCTTGCATTTGGCTAGGAAGCCCCGGGTGTTGAACTTGTAGGTATAAACCCACATGCAGCCGAGGATTTGACTGCCCTGTACTTGACCGTTTCGGCGTGATTTTTCCTCCCAGGAAGCCATCTCTTCGTGGCTCTGCAGGTGGTCCCGCTCGGCCTGGAGGAATAGGTCGGCTAGTGGGTGCAGCTGACGCAGGGGCTTTCCTTTTCTGGGAGGGACTGTCGTGGGCAGTGGCTCGACGAGCTCATAGTGCCGTTTTGGCGGAGCTGGAAGCTGGGATTGATGGAGGTTTGCAATGCCGCCTGCCCTGGCCCTGGCCGAATTGATCTCGGCCGCAGTGATGGTCGCGGTGCCGGCCGGTTGTCGTAGAGGCCTCTCTGGCCTGCGCGCCCTTATCTTCCTAGTCTTCGCAGTCTGCTTGTCGTTTGGCTGCGTAGCCGCCGCGTGGGCGCTGGACTGGGCGCTACGGTGGGCGCCCGCGTGGAAGGTCGCTTGCCACGGCTCGATCTTGTGCCGGTGGCGGGTGTATTGTCGTTCTGGCTGGCTCGTGGGTCTGAGGAGCCTCCGCCCGCTAAACGCTGCAGCGAGGATATCGCCTGCGGGGGGCGATGGCGAAGGCGTTGGGTAGAGGAAGTCTTCGAAGGTGGTTGTATCGTCGCCCTTGACAGTGATACTATCAAGTATTTCTTCTTCTTCTTGGCTGACAGCCTCCACCACCCCCTCATCTTCGAAGGCAGCGTTTGTTGACAGAACAGGCGTGGGCGCAGTGGCCTCGGCGTCTTCCTCCTCTTGCTCAGCCTCCCCACCGATATTGT
>MU863636.1:0-65847 GCA_033575675.1 Parathielavia hyrcaniae
TAGGCTCAGTGCCTCCGGGCGGAATAAAATCCATCCAGCCGACAGCCGATGTGGCTGACTATCTCGGAACAACTCAGATAAAAGTCTTGCACCCGGGCATCATGTTACCTGCCAAGCCTGCCTCGCAGCGAGGAAAATTATTCGAGCTACCTATCAAGTTGGCGGCACATTGAACAAGCACCATCATCCAACGAAGTTTAGAAGAATGCAACTCAATATCCTCCTCCTAAGTCTTGAGCCAAGCGTTCAAAGAGGGTGCTTACTATTTAGCGCTTCTGCTTCTTATCTCACGCCCTGAATCTTGCTGATCCTTGGCATAGATCGACTCGAGGATCCTTGTTGGCGCGTCCTCGTGAGTCCTCAGCGTGTTGCCCTCTCAGCGGAATCGACAAGCTTTGTCGACACACTAGTATCGAGTTTGAAATACTTCTCAGTTTGTCTACCACAGTATTCATAGAACTCAAGATTTTGCCAGCAATAAGTTCCTTGGCATAGAGCGCTGGTGTAGATCCTTCCTGTTCCGGTCTACAATCCATGTAGCTTCCCGTCCATATCAGCGAACAGAAATAGTGGGTCTGGGGCTTGTGCCGCGCTGTGCTAGAATCTCGGGCTCTGACTTTGCCCAGCATCCTGTCCTCGCCCAGCCAGACATTTTGGTGTCAAGCACAGCCCAGGCTGTGGGAACAGTCACACCATGGACGGAAAAGGAGGAGTCTCTTCATTTGAGTCGGCATTGCCGAAGACACCACGATGGCAGCGAAGAAATCCCCGGAGATGCAGGCGATTGCGCTTCTTGGCCCTCGGCTGCCTGTGTTTCATCGCGTTTGCGCAGTGGAAGCAGCTGTCACGCCCGCCAAGCCCTGCCCTGCCTCAAAACCCGGACATCACGATACACGGCCTCTCGGTCAAACGGCTACAGGACGACCTCGCCACGTGCGAGAGGCTGCGGAAGAAGCCGCAGGACCCCATCGGCGCTGGCCGCGAACGGAACGCGCGTTACATCGACGGCCATGCTCCGACTCTCATCAAGGATGCCACCGTCTGGGTTGGCGAACCAGCCGCCGGCACTCCGCCCGGGGCTGCGCGCAAGGGCGCCGGCTTCAGCTGGTCCAAAGCCGACGTCTACCTGGAGCACGGCCTCATCAAGCGCGTCGAGTCATCCATCGCCCTGTCGTCCGTCGCGTCCAACACGGTCGTTTTCAATGCCAACGGCCGACCTTTGACAGCCGGCATTATCGACATGCACAGCCACGCCGGGGTCGACTCGCTCCCAGAGCTGGTCGGAAACGAGGATATCAATGAGGAGTCATCCGACACCACCCCGTATATCCGATCAATTGACGGCCTGCAGCCTGCCGATCATCAAATCCAGGTCATCAAGTCAGGCGGCGTCACCACGAGTCTGATGCTGCCCGGATCCGCCAACAACATGGGCGGCGAGGCATATGTGATCAAGCATGCCGTGGGCAAGGCCGACGGACGCAACGAGACGAGCGCTGCAGACATGCTAGCTGACCCGGACCGCAACTGGCGCTTCATGAAGATGGCTTGTGGGGAGAACCCCAAGCGCGTCTATGGAAGACCGGGCAAACAGGGCCCGACCAGCCGGCTGGGTGAGAGCTGGGAGTTCCGCCACGCCTTTGAACAGGTAACCAAGCTAGTGCGGGACCAGGACGACTGGTGCAGCGCTGTCACTGCCGGCGTCCACGACATGCAGTCATACCTGCCACAGGAGCTCCGCTGGGAGTCGCTGGGAGCCCTGTTGCGGCACCAAGTCCGCCTCAACACGCACTGTTACACGATCCCGGATCTTGAGGCCTTCGTGGACCACACCAACGAGTTCAAGTTCAGAGTCCGAGCTTTCCACCATGCCCACCAGACGTACTTGGTTCCTGAGGCAAGTCCGGCCCTGGGTTCGCTTTGCCAGGCCTTTCACTGATACCCTGTTCAGATTCTCAAGCGGGCATACGGCGGGGAACCCCCAGCAAGCGCCCTGTTCGCAGACAACATGTGGTACAAAGCCGAAGCGAATGTAGCGTCGGAGTATGCTGGCAAGATCCTGTACGACAACGGCTTGACCCCCGTCTACGTCAGCGACAACCCCGTCCTCAACGCCCAACACGTGGTCTTTGAGGCTGCCAAAGGCTACAAATACGGTCTGCCATACCATGCAGCTTTGGCTGCCGTGACCACTGCGCCTGCCGAACTTCTTGGATTTGGCAAGAGGCTCGGCAAAGTCAAGCCTGGTTTTGATGCCGACATCGTGGTATGGGACAGCGACCCCCTCAGCGTGGGTGCAGCTCCCGTGCAGGTTTGGATCGACGGGACCGCTCAGTTCGAAAACCCCGTTGAGCTGAAGAAGCCAGTTGCTGAGGTGATGGCGCCTAGCGAGAATCTCTCCACGATTCCCGACGCGCCGGTGGCCATGGATGATGTGATTTTCACTGGCGTCTCCAAGGTTCTGACCAAAGATGAAGCCAAGGGACTGTCTTCTACGAATGTGGTGGTCGTGTCCAAGGGCGCCGTGACCTGCGTCGGATCCTGCGAGTCTGAGCTCCAAGCGGCGTCCCGGCACGGAACCCCAATCATCAACCTCCAGAACGGCTACCTTACCGACTCGTTCACCGCATTTGGCTCCAAAATTGGCCTCAACGCTATCGATGCGGAGAAGAACACGGACAACGGGCCAAGCGGGAGCGCCTTCACCCGCGCCGAGGACGGCCTCGCCCTCGACACACAGAAAACCAACATCTCCTACACCTACGGCGTGACAAAAGCCATCTCCGCCCCAAGACTCATGGGCCTCGGCACCCACCACGGCATGAGCGTCGGCTTCCTCACCGGCTCGCGCAATTCCCTCGACAACAACGCAATCTTCGCCCCAGACGCTGCAGTCCACTACACGCTCGACCTCCATATCAAATCCGCCGGCCAGCCGGACATCACATCCATTTCAGCCGCCGTCGGCGCCCTCCGCCGCAAGCTCCTCACCGCCGCCTCGAAGCGCGCCGATCCCGTCCCGGACACCTACTCAGAGAATTTTTACCTCCAGCGCGTCGTCAACGGCTCCCTGCCGCTCGTCGTAACAGTCCACTCGGCCGACGTGATGGCGTCGCTGCTCAGGGTGAAGCGCGCCGTCGAAGACGCGACGCACACGCCGCTCCGCATGGTCGTGTACGGCGGGGCCGAGTCGCACCTGGTTGCGCGGGAGCTGGCTGCCGCGCGCGTGGGCGTGGTGCTCGCGCCGGCGTTTGCGTATCGCGTCAAGTGGGACCAGAGACGCGCCCTGACGGGGGCGCCGCTGACGAACGGCACGGCGGTGGATAGGCTGCTCGAGGCTGGGGTGGTGACGGGGATGGGGCTGGCGGAGGACTGGGAGGTGAGGGATCTGGGGTTGTATGCGGGGATTGTGTTGAGGAATGGGGAGGGGCGGGTGGATGAGAAGGGGGCGTTGGCGATGGTGGGGGCGAATTTGTACGAGATGCTTGGGTTGGAGGAGCCTGGGGTTGGGGAGGGGCATTTTGTGGTGTGGGAGGGCAGTCCGTTGGAGATTGATGGGAGGGTGAAGGCTGTTGGTGGCGGAAGGGGTTGGGTTGATGTGCGGGAATAGTTGGGCTCGTGGACAGAGCTTGGGGAATCCCGGCTCTGTGAGTTGGAATTAAGGTACATAACATGAGTAATATCAAGACCCTTGGATGCTTACTCCTTTGATACCTTATTTACATTGCAGGTTTCAGCCTCGTCGGTGCAACAGTCGAAACCACAGCAAGCGCGAGCATGTGCATGTGATGAACCAAGCGGAGCACCCTAGCGCAAGGCACCCACATGCAGCTGAGCCGCGTCACCACCCCCCACGCAAGATCTCCCCAGCGGCATCTCGGTGATCTCTAACAGCACCCTCAAATTGAACACTGCCGAATTACATTCAATCGGTACCCCTCCTTCACAACAACTAAAATGGGCCAACGCACGCTCTATACATCGCAACCTATGACCGTGGCCAACACCCTCTCACAGGCGCAACCAAGCCTTACCACTGGGCCTATTTTCTTGACACCACCAACCCGTGTCACGAGTCCGACTCCGCTGCCAGTGAGCCACGGGGCATCATCCTCCAACTTCGCGGCATGCCAGGCGGGCTCTACTACCCCGGTCCAGAGCACATGGCTGTCTCGCAAGACGGAGGCCCCAGGAAGTTGAGAGAGAAACTCGAGGTTGGGGAAGTCAAGATGCAGGGTGAGGACGACGAGGCTATTGCAGAAGTGGTGCAGCGAATCCATGGGGTGTTGAAATGCGTGGAGATCTTGAGGGATGAGAGCGCTGGGTGGAATTGTCAGGACTGGACTTTGGAGAGGTTTGAGAGGCTCGGGGGGTTGGGTGTCGTGTATGAGCATTTGGGAAGGGATGGGCTTAGGGGGTGGTTGGAGGAGAGCTTAACCACGCAAGACGGTTGTATGAAAGTACATGAAAGTGAGAAAACAGTTCTAACTTCAGTGGAGATATTGAAGGAGGGAAGCCTTCTCCGGCTCCCCCAAAATCTCAGCTTAAGTTTGGGCCCTTTGGGGCAATACCTATCGTCACAAGATGGCTTGGAGAGAAACTACGGCATACTTGACCCTAACCCATGCAGCGGTGTTCTGAACAGAGGGGCTTTACCTCTCGTCTTCCGCTGAGCAAAACCCCGGATACTTACTTATGATGGTGACTTGAAAGTGACTGGATGTGAGCATGTGCTGGGAAGATTGACAACACTGGAGTAACGCCGTCACTGCTAGGGGGGCCCACGCTGTGGCCCTACCCCATCCATCCGAGGTTCCGCGGAATGCATGTGATGAACACAGCCGAAGACGAAACACCTGTGATACAGGGGGAACTCAAGACCTGAAGTTACGACGAACGGAGCTAATTGTCAAATGTCCAAAAACAAAAACCGTAAAGCCCGACTCAAGTTCCGTGTTCTGCCTTGAGCCCCTGGGCACCGGCGCCAGGCTGAGACAAAGGCTCCAGCTCCCTCAGCGGAATTGTTGCCCCCCGAGCTCTGCCTCTGGCACTCGCGGTCACGACCCCGTCGGCAGGTCTTAGCATCAGCCCGGCCGCCTCAGCAGTACACGAGTACCCAGGCTCTGCCACTTGGGACACGGTGATATTGACTGTCGTAGTCTTCATAACTCCGCCTTCCTCCGTTGCAGGCGTGTTGTATCGGCCCCGCGGTATCAAAGAGTCCTGGCTCTCGGTACGGGAGATGGATCCGCCCCTGCGGTCGGTCTGCGGTTGCGGCCTGCCGGCATCACTATTGATATTAGTAACAATCACCCCGTGCTTACTCCCCTCCTGCGTCCCTCCACCCTTTCGCAACCTCTGATCAGCTGCCGCCCCCTCCCCCTCCCCCTCCCCCTCCCCATCAGAATCAGGGTCGTTCCACGACACCTTCCTCCCCGCCGCAGTCCCCGTCCTCGACTCCCTCTTGGCGCTCCTCAGCCCCGAGTCGCTCTGCCGCTGATAGCGAAACTTCTTCTTCTTGGCACCCGTATCGCGCACAAACGTCCCGATGGTCAGCGCGTTGGCGGCAAAAGTGGCGACGAGGATCTCGGCCGACGCCCACATGGTCCTTGTCGGCTGGTAGCCGCCCTCGCGCAGGATGTCGGGCACGCGGTAGACGGCGACGGCGACGGTGAGGAGGTGCAGGCCGAACAGCAGCACCAGCAGCGCCTTGCGGCCGGGCGACAGCCGGCTCCGCACCACGATGGGCACGGGCAGCGCGACGAGGAGCAGGTCGGTGGCGACGTTGCAGGCTGTCGAGGCCAGCAGGTGGGCGTAGCCCTGGCGGCAGCTCCCGCCCGGGTCGGGCACGACCTGCCAGTAGCGGGCCACGGGCTGGCACTCGGCCAGGTCGGCGATGATGATCGCGAGGAAGGTCGCGGCGAGGAAGGCGCGGCTGAGGCGGAGGAGGAGCGTGTAGCGGCGCTTGCCCGTGTGGCCGAAGAGGCGGTTGAAGAACTCGAGGGTTACTACCTTGAGCACCCAGAGGCTGCGTGGACCGGCACGGTTAGTATGTAGTGGGTGGGGGCTGGTTGAGGTAGAGAAAAAGGGGTTGGTGGGGAATCCTTACACGGCTGGGTGGAGGATGCGGCTGACGAGAACGAGGCGGCTGGCGATGGAGCGGTGGTCGATTTTGGTACTGCTGAGCTGGAGAGGGTCGTCGAGCAGGACATTGTTGGTGCCGTAGACGAGAATGGGATGCACGAATGCCATGCGCAAGAGGAGTGGTATCAGGGCCAGAGCGGCGATCCTGTCCTCGACGAAAAGCATTTCCACGCGTATATACCGGCCTATGAGTCGGAGGATGATGACGACGGCGCACATGGCGGTGATCCACTGGGAATAGAAGTCAGATTTTGTCCTTCTGGTTCAACTCGAGGGTGACCGAAAAAGATCACATACCCAAGACGTGAGTAGAGTCGCTTTATCCTCACTGAACGGCCTGGCCGGCGGAGGGGATGAGTAGAGCCCCATCGTGGCATGGCTATGGCATCTGCGGGATGTATGGATGAAGACGGCCCAGTAGTGGTAATGGAGAGACTGTGGGTTAAGGCTGCCGGTGAGAAGCTGTAAGTGTCGGGCAGCCTGAAAGAGAGGTGGCTAACTGGCTATTACTGTTCTGGCTCGAAGTGACTGAAAAGGCGCCATGCTGTTGCCCAGCGCGCCAGCAGGTCCTTTCAGAGTTAAACAGAGGTGATGCAGTACAGCGTAGCAAAGAAGGGGCGGCTGCTCCCTTGAAGAGGAGAGCCGAGAGGTTGATGCCCTCGAGTGAGTCGAGTCCTCGACCGAGCATTGCCACCCCCTGCGGTCCGCTGGGTTCCGAGGCATTTCAGCCATCCATGGATGCATTTCGTTATCGGACCGTCAGAGTTCGATTGGCTGCAGGGCTGGGTGCCTTGCAGGAGCAACAATCGGGGCCGACCGGGGGGGGGGCACCTTCCAGATGACGGGAGAGTGGGATGAATTGGATTTGGGGCGCCATTTTGTGGGGAGGACCGCGCCGACAACTTCCCATGAATTTCTTCAAGACCACAAGCCGTCTCACACCAGCCCCAACTGACCCCTTCCTACCCCCGCCGTATCATGCTCCCCCTTCTGGAAGCTTTGCCGTGCGGACCACCCCGTCGCAAGCGGGAGAAGGTGTGGTGGGTCGGGTGCTAGGCACTGCTAGCGTGTCAAGACGAACGTCGCTTCGCCGGCTTTGGAAACAATATGCGACCGGCCGCATGGCAACCACCTGGAACCTTGAAGTGTGTGATGTCGGGCCACCATCCGAAGCTCGTTGACCGCAGTGTGGCCGCGATATCTTTCCGCCCGGGTGGTGGTGAAACGAAAGTCTATCGACCCGGAGGAATCATTCGGTGGGGGCGTTGTTCTGACTTCAAGTTGGTTATTGGCTGGTGGGGTGGCCAGGCTCGGGATCCCTCGTCGCCTCGTGGCACCGGCGCACGCGACAGTGGGCTTGGCGATAAGCGCGTGGAGAAGGTGTATGTAAAATCCGGATATGAGAACGTGGAAGTCCGGAGTGGCTGATTGTTGCATCTTGCATGCGATACCTAGTTAGGTATCGGTCGACTGATTTTCCCGCCGCGCCACCATCTTATCTGACCCCGGACCAGCTTGCGCCGCACCTCTGCCGCCCGATTTTGCTGGCGAGCGGTTGTTCGGCAACAGCAAATTCAAATCACGCTGGCGGCTTCCAGGTTGTGGCCGGGCGACGCTAATGCAGGCCACCGCAGTGCCCCTGCAACATCCAAAACCCAGCCCGATAAACGATTTCAACGATTTGTTCCCGTCGATGGTCTCGACGGTGCAGCCTTCGGGTTCGGTGTTTGGCACGCACATGTGCAAGCACAGCAATGGGTGTGGATCTTCCCGTGCTTGGGGCGGGTCACCGAGCTCCAATTACGGACATTTCCTCAGCAGCCCAAGGCCTCGGATCTGGCAGCCAAGCCTCCATATCACTTCAAGTCCTGCAGACATTTTTTTCCCTCATGCTTCCTCGCAGCCGACCATGTTGCGCCATGAGACGTAAAGAGGCGCCGCAACCTCTGAGCTGTCAGTATCAACAAGCCGCTCAAGTTTCCAGGTTATCGGCTTAGAACTAGCATTACCTGCAGCCGTTCGAAGCAGACCTTCCGCTTGGGGCCTGGAGCTTCAGGGGTCGCTCGCTTGCGGGGGCAGAGCTGCGCTGCCAAGCTTGGGGGTAACCACCGAGTGGGCCTTGGGGGTCGACACACCTCGATATCAAACCTGGAACCAGCCACTCCACGCCACGCCAGGCTGCACCACGTATGTATGCCGCTTGAGCTGTCACCCACAAAGAAGCCAACGACGACAACTTTGAGTTCCGCAAGGGGACACAAGGGGACACAAAGCCTGGGGAAGTACAGGGCTCACCTTGCCTTGACATCAAGGCCGAACCAGCCCGGCGTTGACTACCCCGTTGGAGCCGGTTCACACGCAAAGTCGCAAACTACCTCCCATGGACGTCAAAACCAGCCACAAGCCCCAGCCCAGACTTGAGCTCCCACGCCCATGAAACGATGGCTCTCAACCGCGATATAGAGATGGACCGGCTGGACCGCGCAGGGAGTCCCTTCACAGGCCACCTCCCGAGCTACGCCTCCGTCTCCGACTCCGGCCGGCCCGGGTCTAGCCGTGCCACGCCATATTCTACCTACAACCGCACCAACACTAGCGGAAGCGGCGGCGGCGGCGGCGGCATGAAAGCCAGACTCGGCCGCTTCATCGACACCTTCCGACGCGAGGACGGGACCGGCAGCAACCAGTTTGCCCTGCGCGTAACCGACGCCGACGCACACCATGACCATGACCCTTACCCCTACCGTGACAACGAGGACGGCGGATTCGGCGCCGGGCCCGGGGTCGAGGCCCGGAGGATGCCCCCAGACGTGCCCGTGGCGGTCGTCAGGGACCACCAGGGGGGCCGGTACTACGACATCCGCTCGGCCACCGCCAAGACGGCGAGCACGCTCCTGGCGCGCGAGCTCAAGGGCAGGCACCTGCAGATGATTGCCATCAGCGGCTCCATCGGGACGGGCCTCTTTGTCGCGTCGGGCAAGGCCCTGAGCCAGGGCGGGCCGGCGTCGCTTCTGCTGGCGTACCTGATTGTGGGCGTCATGCTGTGGTGTACCGTGCAAGCGCTCGGGGAGATGGCCGTGGTGTTCCCCGTGGCCGGGTCTTTCTCGGCGTTTTCAACGCGGTTTTTGGATCCGAGCTGGGGGTTCGCTATGGGTTGGAAGTGAGTCCGTCCGTCTTGCCCCAAGATACATACCCCTTATTTGTGGAATACTCGATCATGGCGACAGGTTCCTGACGTTGTTCAAATCACAGTTATGCTCTCCAATGGATTGTGGTGCTCCCCTTAGAGATCATCGCTGGTTCCCTGACAATCGAGTACTGGAACTCAGAGCTGGAAAAGGCCATCTTCGTCACTGTTTTCCTGGTTATCATCGTTATGATCAACCTGACGGGCATCAAAGGCTACGGCGAAGCCGAGTTCGTGTTTGCCATCGTCAAAGTCACTGCCGTTGTCGGCTTCATGTGAGTTGCCCCTGAGCCCCTGAGCGTTAACTTCACCACCCCAAGACCCTTTCCGCTCATTGCAATCCACGCCCATGTCACTGACACCCCGCAGCCTCCTCGGCATCGTCATAAATATTGGCGGCACCCCAACCGGCGGCTACATCGGCGGCACATACTGGCGCGACCCGGGCGCCTTCAACAACGGCTTCAAGGGGCTCTGCGCCGTCTTCGTCACATCCGCCTTTGCCTTCGCAGGCACCGAGCTCGTCGGCCTGGCCGCCGCCGAGACGGCCAACCCGATGAAGTCCCTGCCCACAGCTATCAAGCAAGTCTTTTGGCGGATCACCATCTTCTACATCGCCTCCCTCACCCTCGTCGGCCTGCTGGTGCCCTACACGGAACCGCGCCTCCTGGGCGCGACCAACATCGCCGACGCCTCGGCCAGCCCCTTCGTCATCGCCATCGAGAGCGCGGGCGCGACGGTGCTGCCGAGCGTCTTCAACGGCATCATCCTCGTCGCCGTCATCAGCGTCGGCAACTCGTCCGTGTTCGGCGCCTCGCGCACCCTCGCCGCCCTCGCCGAGCAGGGGCAGGCCCCGCGTGTGCTCGCCTACGTTGACCGCCGCGGGAGGCCCCTCGTCGCGGTGCTCTCCGTCTCCAGCGTCGGCCTGCTCGCCTACCTCGCAAACTACCAGGCCCACGGCCGCGTCTTTGACTGGCTGCTCGCCATCAGCGGCCTCAGCACCATCTTCACCTGGGCCAGCACCTGCCTCGCGCACATCCGCTTGCGCAAGGCCTGGGCCCACCGCCAGCGCTCGCTCGAGGACATGGCGTTTCGGGCGCAGGCGGGTGTCGTGGGCAGCTGGGTTGGCTTGGTGTGCAATGTGTTTGTGCTGGTGGCGCAGCTGTGGGTGGCTATCTCGCCGGTCGGGGGCGAGGGGTGGAGTGTGCCCGACCTGGTGGAGAACTTCTTTGTGCAGTGCCTGGCGCTGCCCGTGGTGTTGTTGTGCTGGCTGGGGCATAAGCTGTGGTTCAGGACGAGCTTTGTGCGGGTTGAGGACATGGATATTGATACGGGGAGGCGGGACTTTGGCAGGCTGGGCATCATCAAGGCACAGGAGGAGGAGGAGCGGCAGGGTTGGCCGAGGTGGAAGCGCGTGTATAGAGTCATATGCTAATAGAGTCTCTGAATGTTTTGTTTTTTCGTGATCTGGACTGGGTTTCTGTCTGGAGGTGATGTCTATGCGGCGGCGTCCCTGCTGATAATGATCGCAGGTGTGTTGGACAAATTCACTGATGTGTTGGTAGTTAGTTATTTGAGTTGGTAAGGCAGCACCAACGGAGACCTGTGCCGGGAATCTGAACGGCCAAAATGGATGTGTTGGTTCACGGTTGTCGGTTCTCGTTCAAGGATTTTTTTGTTCCTCAGTTCAACAGTTGTGCCTTTGTTTACCTTCCTCATACGTGCGAAACCGGCTCGACTCCAACTCCCGATTGATAATCCAGCATGACCTTGAGAAAGCAACTACAAAGAAGGCTGGCCAGTGCAGGGCATTGTAGGCGCCGAACCTCGTGGACCTTGCGGGGCAACGCCGCTGCCGTCCTTTCAACACCTCATCAGGCAGAGACTCCGTCAGATTTTCTTCTCAAAAGCCGTCACGGCCCCATTCCCCCAGCCCAGTGCTACTGGATTCTGAGACCTTCAAATACCTTACTTACCTACCTTGAGCACACACCTACCTTTCCTTACTCGACCTTTCCAACCCCGATCTGAACTCACTTGTCCTTCACGACTGGATGCCGGCAGTCCTCTTTCTGACAGAAGAGATTCGAGATGCCATCAACAGGCGTAACTAATAACCAAAAGGCAACAAGTCTTTCATTTCTCTCAGTTCCGTTGGAAACGACGACTTCGAGCCGCACACATTACTACAGCGCCCTCGGAGCCCGTGTCATTGCGGGGGGCAAAGCGCCTGGGTAGATTGGGGAGATGTGTTTTTGGGAAAAAGGGACCCCTCGTCACGCTATATCCGGGAGCACCAGAACGCCCGGGACATGGAGGACACAAAGTACGAACATTGGGGGACGGCGATAACTTGGTTTGGGCGAAAACGACGGGTATATCGCAACACGTACCTCCTCAGCGTCCATGAGACACTTGGGGAGCTCACTGAGGGTTAGTTGCGCGCATCCTTTCATGTTCCCATTGCAAGTTGATGATCTGGTCGTGTGGTTGACATAGGATCTCACCGCCAATGACACCCAAGGCAGGTCGAGAATACAAGTATAGTGCCCCGACGCCGACCCAGATATCCGAAGGATGCTCCTCGTACTCGTTCGACGAGCATAAACCTGCGCTCCACAACAACTGCTCGGTTGAACGCTTCAGACCGTTACTCCCTCTCTCAATGGGTCGAGACGAGAGGCTCGAATGGCACACTGCGCAGCTCCTGAACGAACCCCAGCCGATTGGGTCTTTGTGCGTCTGGGAGCCGCAGAACAAAGACTGGTGGAATTCTGACCTGAAGTTAGCCTGCCGAAAGGTTGACGTCTTTGCCCGACACACACCGACCTCGACAACATATTCCGCGGCGCAAAGACAGCCGATTCCTTCTGGACGTCCCTTTGTGGAGTGTTCCAGACCAGCAGGGAACGCGCCAGGTCCGAGATAGAATCCCGGGCCGGGGTACTACTCAGAATAGGAGTGGGCCGGCGAGGCAACAATGGGGCGATCGTGGTCCGGGCAGGATCCAGCGGCTGCCTTGTCGCTACCCGTGTCCCAGGAGAGATATTCAAACTCAAGTTCGACTGGCTACCGCCGGCTTACGACGAGATCTTTGACCAAATGGAGGACGAGAAACTCCACGGAGCGGGAACCATGTTCATCGGCGCGCTCACCTACGCGATGGCCATGGGCTACTCGGCGTTCGACGCGGCCAAGCAGGCGGCCGCTGCGGTGTCATTCCTCTTGCAGCTCGACTTGACAAGGAGAGATCCGTCGAGGCCTCATACCGAGGACCTGGGAATTGGGCAAAGCACATGGGATTCTATAAAAAAGGGAAGAATTGTTTCAGCCATCGGGCTCCAGCCGAGATATCTTGGTGGCGAGGAGTATTGGCTGGGAAGTACGTTCCGGGAGAGGCTGGCCCGGTTTGAGCTCATCGCTGGCTGCAAGGGTGCTAAAGTGACACCCAAGGAGCAAGGGTTGTTGCTGATGCTGCCGCCAGAGCTTGGGAGGACCCCTGAGGGACCGGGGGATTCCACCGATACCTTGGTCAACGAACTTGAGCTTGAGGAAGACCCTTTTACAGAGGAAATGGAAGAGCCCTGGGGGGAACCAACAACAGGCTGGGACCCGCTCTCTTAGACTCAGATCGATGGACGACAGGCAACAGGCCTACAGCCTCCAAGTAGGTACGTACCTAAGCTTGGCCTTTTGGCCTCTTCCCTTAAGCACGGTAGGTACCTAGGCAGTTATTTGTAGAGTGTAGTAATAGGGGTTTTGTGTCACGGCGTTCGATGACAGAGACACCTCGGTAGAGAAGGAAAACACAGAAGTAGACATCGGCAGATCACTAGTAGTACGGTATTTAATGATTAAGAAGTGAATACTACTGTGGAAACACCCATCTTCCTCAACATCATACCCCAGTTTTCGGCCTGATCTTGTATTTTGCAACCCGCAGCTCCCCGAGAAGCAGGAATCCTTCAGATCTTGCCAATACCGGCGCCCAGCTTGACAATGGTCGACACCAGCGGCAGCGGGGTCAACTTGTACTTGTAGGGCGCCTTGGTGAACGTGCCG
Organism: Parathielavia hyrcaniae; assembly: GCA_033575675.1. Lineage (NCBI taxonomy): Eukaryota > Fungi > Ascomycota > Sordariomycetes > Sordariales > Chaetomiaceae > Parathielavia > Parathielavia hyrcaniae. The sequence continues at coordinate 13,394 of MU863636.1, forward strand.
ACCTGGGTGATGTTGACGCCAGCCTTGCCCCAGTCGTTCTCTGCAGACACTGTTAGACACTAATTAAACCATGTTTTATTCAAAAAAGAGGGACTCACTGGCTCCCAGGTTGGCGAAGCCGTCGAGCTCCTCGTCGCCGCAGACGCACGTGTTGGGCGAGTCCTCGGGGATGACGAGGCCGTAGGTGCTGAGGGCCTCGCGGGTGTCGCCGCGGAAGACGTTGCCCTCGACGAGCACCTGGTTGTCGGAGCGCGAGTGGATGGCCTGGTAGTGGAAGTCGACGTAGAGGTTGTTGTAGACGTGCTGGTGGCCGAAGCGGCCCGCGGGCCCGCGCGTGCCCATGTTGCGCCAGTAGTTGTGGTGGTACGTGATGTGCAGGTGGCCCCAGTCGACGTCGCGCAGCTTGTCGTCGTTGCCCACCAGCGACGACTTCCAGTGGTCGTGGAAGTAATTCCACGACACCGTGATGTAGTCGGACGCCCGGATGATGTCGACTTGCCCGTCCTATGCCAAAGAGATTTAGTGTCTCTTCCGGGAGCAGATGTAGGATAGAGCAACAACTCACGTTATGGTCCGGTCCCACGTTCACGTCAAAGATGGACGAGAACTCGTTGTGGTCGACCCACACGCGGGTCGAGTTGCGGATGGTGATGCAGTCGCTGTCCAGGATGTCGGTGATGCGGAGGTTCTGGATGATGACATTGCTCGCGCTGACCACGTCCAGGCCCTGGCCCGTGATGTGCGCCGACTTGCCGACGCCAATGACGGACTTGTTGGAGCCGATCTTGGGCCGGCCGGCGGTGAAGTTGTAGGCGCCCTTGACGTAGACGATCTTAGGCTCGTCGCCCGCAACGGCTGCGCTGAACTCGGCAGGGCTCGTGACAACGACTTTGGAGCCGCCCTTGCCTCCGGTCGTGGTGCCTCCGACCGGGTTCTCCTTGGCGTAGCCCTCGACGTCCCACGAAGCAAGGCCGAGCCCGCGAAGGGGAGTGGCCGAGGCCAAGGGGGCCAAAGCCGAGAGGGCGGTGACGAGGTTGTTGATCCGCATGTTGGTGACGATCCGAGTACCTGGGACGAGCTGGGAAGTGCGGAATGGGGCGCCGATCTCAAGAGGCAGCGGTATACCGCCCCTTAATATACAAGATCCAGATGATCCAGGGGCTCGCCGGCTCGGGGGTATCCGTTGCTCATCTCCATTCTCCAACTCTCCATGCCGCCGCCAAGCACACCACACCCTGTGCGCGCTCCGGATTCCACGACTCGAGCACGGCTACCGAGAGAATGGAAAAATGATGCCCAGCGGGGAACCCTGTCGGAGCAGCATCGCGTCCCGATGACGCCTTGGTCCACTGCTACAATTTCCCCGTCCGGGGGAGGTTGCGTTGCCAAGCCGGCATCGGCTATCGGGTTGCCGCGTCTGACTGGTGGAAATAATCGAAACCGACCAGAGGCCAACGGTTCTTGGGGACGCGCCTTGGCACACTTTGTCCGTCCCCGACCGCAGGAGGGCCATGATCGTCGCGGAGGAGCAGCCATCTCGTTCCCCAGGAGAAATGGGCGCGGAGCTCCAACAGCCTTGTCCAAGATCCGATTGCGGCAATCGAACCGAGTTGACACGGCCATGCGTCGCGTTGCGTTGCTTCGTTGCGTCGTCGCTTGTTGCAGACTGCAGTCACGGTCTCGACGCGAATTTCATCCTTGGCAGCTGGCTGGCACTTGCCTGCAGCGAAAGGGTTGGGAAAAAGTCTGCATTAACACCAAAGTACAAACTCTTAAACCCCAGTTCCCCTGTGTCCGTCCATGAAGAACACAGAGTTCATCAATTCGACAAATGCACAATCATGGAGACGGTTTGCGGTGTGTAACGCAAGTGAAGTAGGTAATAAAGGGCGGTCGACCAAATGTCATTGAAAGAAATCTGTTGAAGCCCAGTCAATGACTGAGCTCTCGTTGCTTCCCACTAACACTCCAAGCAGAGTCAGTTTCGCCATTGAAGCTTCGCTTCAAATTTTACCTCGGACTTACACTTCGTACTTGTTGACCACGGCGTCTTTGGTCATGGCTTCAGGTGGTGGACATAGATGAGAGGAGTCGGCCTGTGAACATACCCTGACCCATTCAGCCCATTCGAAACCGACAAAATATCCCAAGATAGGTTGAACGAGTGAACGCGAGGAGAGGCGCATACAATTACGGCGACTGCGGCCGTCGCTATGACATGGATTGAAACGAGTGGTGAGTGACAACAGCAACGGGAGTGTGTGAAAAAGTTGAACCCAAAATTGTGACAAAGGTTGGTTGCGTTGGACACGCAAACACTAAAAACATGACCAATCTATTGAAGCAGCCCGTCCGAGACTCCGAGTTGACCTTTCAACCAAAACTGGTGCTAGCCTTCTTTCAACATGAAGCACTCGTAAGACTCCAAGGCTATTTCAGCGGCAACTCTTGACCAGGGGTCCAGGAATCCATCAAGTTTTTTCAGGTGCCTTACTTTACATTGTTCCTTCGGTCCGAATTTGGTAATAATTGATGATTGAGAAACGGAGTCCAGCGCTGGAACAATTCTCTTCAACCCCAATTCTAATCCTTCCTCCAAGTTTAGTTCCAAGTTCCTTCGGTTGCCGGGTTGATGCATTTTCAAGCTGCTCGCTTTCTCACTGATCCCCTCTTATTTTCTCTCGATCCTCGCAATTGTCCCTTTCACGATGTGTATCTTCTCCTCTTCCAGCTTCATGTTGCTGGGGATTCCGTCGGTATCAGCAGCCTTTGAGAAGACATGACTAAATCAACACGACCAAGCTAGGCACGGTAGGTACCTTTTTATTTCATCAATGGTTTGCAGACAATCCTCCCTTTCTCCCAACAGGACCCTCCAAAACCCCAGTCGTGAGCTACACCACAGCCATATAAATCTCCATCCCCTCCTTCGCCTTCCACTTCATCTCCACCCCCGGAGCCACAAAGTAGATAGCCCCCTCCCCCAACTCAAAGCTCCTCCCGTCCGCCTCCATGCTCCCACCCCCCCTCGTCACAATCAACACCCCCGGCCCCTCACCCGCAGCGATCTCATCCTCCTCCCCATCCCCCAACTCCGCCCGGAGCATATCAAACTCGCTCAACGGCGGCCGATACACTTTCGTCTTACCCGTCCTCCCCCCCCCCCCCCCCCTACCGCCCCTCCCCCCCTCCTCACCAATGTTATTACTAGGCCGCAACAGCACATCGTCCCTCGAATGCGCCCGAAAGGTCAGCGCGTCGGCAAAGACATCGATGCTGTTCCGGTCCGTGGGCGGGCAGAAGCCCGCGTTGAGCACGTTGTTGCTGCGCGCCATGCACTCGACGATGTCGCCGCTCAGGTAAGCGTGGATGCCGTCGGCGGGTATGTAGAGCGCCTCGCCGGGGTGCAGGGTCATGAAGTTGGTGCAGAGCAGGGCGACGAGCGAGGCTGGGTCGTGCGGGCCGTACTGGGATTGCAGGCGCCGGAGGAGGTTGAGGTCCAGGTCGGGGATGTAGGCTGCGTTTTCCGGGACGAGGTCGGATTGTGGGGTGGAGAGGAGGGCGGTTTCGATTTGTTGGACGGTGGCGGCGTCGGCTTTGAGGAGGTTGTGCGTTACGTCGCGGAGGGTCTTGTCGGTCCACGGGTGGGTTGTGTCGGGCGGGACGAAGGGCTGCAGGGCGGGGAGCTTGGTGAAGATGGGCTCGATCTCGGAGAGGGGTTTGAATCCGGCGAAGACTTCGAACTTGGAGAGGGCGACGGCGATCTCGGGTTTGTGGTTGGGGTCTGTGAAGGTCTCCGGGTCCTTGGCGTGCAGTTTGGCGGCCAGGTCCTTGTTGGGGTGGATCTGCAGCGGGAGGGCTTTTGCGATAGACAGGATCTTTGGGAGGAACGGGAGCTGGCCGCCGAGTTGCTCCATCACTTTCTTGCCGAGCAGCTTCTCGCCGTGCTTGTCGAGGACGTCCTTGAGGAGCTCACCGGTCTCGAGGACGCGGGCCGGGAAGTCCGGGTAGTCGCCGAACCACATTTCTGAGTAGTGCTCATCGTCCTTGATCTGGAAGTCCTTGACTGTATTTTTGTGGAGCTGGGCCGCCAGTGACTGGTGCCCCTGCGTCCCCCACGGGTAGTGGTTGCAGCTGCCGGCGAGTTGGAAGACACGGTCCGTCATGGCGTTGGGCTTTTGAGGTGCTGATCAGACGATGGTTAGTGTCTGAGAACTAGCCGTTGAACATGCGCTTAATCTTGTGCGAGAATCTTCCGTGACAGATTCCGGTTGTGTTGCTTATAGGACGCAGGACTAATGTATGTCGTCATCCCCTGGCGTCACCTTGCCGGCATGTGGGGCCGAAGCCGGGCCGGAGGTCGGCCGGGAAATGTGGGCCCATTCTCTCAAAGTCCGGAGACGAGCTCGAGACGAGCACGAGGACCATACTCCAGCGCCTTGCAGACTCACAGAGACCATTTTGCCCAACCTCGGTTTATCAACCCAGCCTCGGTTTATCAATGACCGCAACCTCCCAGCCTTCTCATGAGGACATGGGTACCGAAGGATAAGTATCCTGTATGGTAGTGGCCACCAATTTTCACGTTGACTTGGTCTAGAACAAGAACATAGGGCATTCTCTCAGTCTGTTCCAGTCATCCGAGTTCTCTGACATATCAGGAGCCTCGAGGCCGCATACTTGCAAGAAAAGTACATAGCTCAGCCTCTTTTCCTGGCGTGTGGTTCAGAGAGAGACGTCACGCAACCGATAGGTTGGCTCGGCGTCGGCCACGCACCTGATTGGCTCAACGCCATTGATGTCATCGACCTTCCTTGCTTTGGGGGTTGACCTTCAGCTCCACCACATCCAACTCATCCCATATCCCAGACGGCATCCGGTATCACGTTCTATCCAATGTTTCATACGAATATACCACAATCATTCAAACAAGGCTTGAGAGACTTTTTTGCCTCCACTTCATGCTGGCTTGTATAGACATTCTCTTCAACCGATTGTAACATGCAAGCGGGCGAGGTCCGTCCTGGCGACTCGGCCCCGGCGGCCGGCGTGAAAGACCTCCTTCCCATTCCGGCAACCGATCCCGGGCAGGCCGACCAGCATGGCCAGTCGTCATCCACAGCTCCCGGAGAGGGACCGACACTGTCACACGCCCTGGCCACAGACGTGCAAGCCGACGAGGGCGTGGTGCAGCGAGGCAACGAATGCGTCGAGAAGGACGTGGTTGACCTGGGATGGAACGAAAAGAAGGAAAATGTTGCCACGCCCCTCGTTCGCGGCATGGACAACGAACACATGTGGCTGCTGCTGCGACGGTTCAACAAGGTATCTCCCAGACTCCCAACTCCTTCAAATACTCGCGCCGTGAAATCCAACTGACCGTCGCCAGCAAATCTACCACGTCCAGGCCACGCAGTATCCTCCTCCTGGAGGCCTAGACCTCAACATCGCCGACGACGAAGAGAGCTCTCCGGATAAGCTGCGCGCTAATGTCGAACGCTTGTACATGACGGCCGGCGTCGGTCTACTCACCGCCGTCAAACACTTCGCCCGCTTGCGATCTTGGAGGGAACCTCGGCGGACCACCTACTTTGCTGCAGCCTACTTCATTGCCTGGGCTTTTGACTTCCTCGTCCCTCTCCTCTCGGCTGTTCTTGTGGCTCTCATTGCCTTCCCTGAATCCCGGCGCATCTTGTTCCCCCCGGCGCCGCTCAGCCTCGTCGACAGCACGACAGGCGGCGTGCAAAAGCCGAAAGCGGGCGTGCTCGGCAGCCATGACAGCGCCACGGGCGCCCTGGAAAGCCACAAGGGCGAGGCCGTCGAACAGGAGGCAAGCAACTTTGTCAGCAGCATTGCCTCCATCGCCCTGAGCAGCGCGGCCGGCAAGCACCCCCCTGGAGATCCAAACTCGGACGAGAAAGCAGCCTTTGAAACAGCCCCCGATCCGGCGGCGCTCGCCATCAGGACCGCCGATGCCAAGGACGAGGCCAGGGGCGAGAAGACGGGTGCTAAGCACGACAAGACGAAAGCACCCATGGAGGCAGCCATGTGGGGCAAGATGCGCCCCATCATGCACACCATTAGCGACATTGCCGACACCTGGGAGCGCTTCGAGAAGTACGCCGTGCCGTTACCTTTTTCTCTCAACAAGTGACTGTTGCTGACCAGGTCCCAGCGCTCTCTCACCCATCCCGTTTTTCCCCTCCGAAGTGTACCGGCTCCGCTTTGTCGTCATCCTCCTTCCCTGCGTCTTTGGCGTCTCGCTCTTTGTGACGCCCTACCTGTTTCTCAAAGCCGTCTCCTTCCTCTGCGGCTTCACCTTCTTCAGCGACCCCATCATCTCTCGTGGCATATCCTGGCTCAACCGCACAGTCCCCAACTGGAAGAAGCTCCTCGAGCCGCGCAAGTTCGTTCCCCTCCTCCTTTTCCTCCTCTCCTGGTATGAACTGACCACCTCCCCCCCCACCAGCACAATCCTCAAAGGCGTCCCGACCAACGCCCAACTAACCCTCACCCTCCTCCGCCACAGCGAAGCCAACCACGCCCCGCTCCCTCCCCCGCCGCACAACACCTCCCCACCCCCCTCCACACCCCCACCCCTAACAGAAGCCGACATGCGCGCAACCGGCTCCGACGCCCCCCTAAACGCCACCCCATCCGAGCTCAACGCCGCCATCATCGACACCGACACCGACACCAACAACCCCCCCACAATCTCCCACACCAACCCCGACCCCAATACCACCATTCCAGCCCAACCCAAACCCGACTCCAAACCCGAACCCAAACCCCACTCCCACCACAAAGCCACCAAACTCCTAACCTTCTTCAAGTCCACCACCCGCAGCATGGTAAAAACCTCGCTCGCAACCGACACAGTGCGCGCCAAAGCCCTCGGCAACGAGCCAGCCCGGAACCGCCTCGGCGTCCTCCCGCCGCGGCACGACTCCGATTTCGACTCGGATAACAACAGCAACAAGACCGATAACAGCGGCCCCACCGAGTTCGAGGCGCGCTACGAGGGCGATAAGGGCAGCGTGTGTCTGACTACCTCCACATTAGGGGGGGCCAACACGGTGTCATTTGCGAGGGCGTCGGGGGCGGGGTCTGCCATGGCTGCCAAGATTACGGGCAAGGGGGTGCAGGAGGAGGATGGCAAGATTATGTGGAGGGTGCCTGTGTCGGATATTTTCGAGCTGAAAAAGGTTGGCGGATACGGGTGGAAGGCGAGGTTGGTGGTTGGCTGGGCCATGGATCGGGAGGTCAAGGATGGGCTGATTTTCAAGACGGTGGGTGGGGACGAGTATCACATCACGGCTGTCCCGCTGAGGGATGAGTTGTTCAATCGGCTGCTTGCCGTGGGCGGGCAGAAGTGGGAGGCGAGGTGAGGTAGGAAGGAGTATGGGCCTGGATAAAGGGGGTGCGGCTGTCATGGCAACGGTGAGATGGCACGAGAAAGGGGGCAAGACAATCAATGAAAGCAGGCTCGCTGACAGGATAACCCTTTTCGATTAATGAGTGGACGGAGTTAGATGTCACCCCAAGACTGCTTTACCGATTTCTCTCTATCCCATGCAGCTCTGAACCCGGCTGTACCGCCCTGACCAAACAAAGACATGTTCCCAAAACGCCAACCGCTAAGCAATATTGATCCTTACAAACACCACCCGAACCCCTACCCGTGTTCCTCCATGCGATCCCTCCAATCCTCCCACAAAGGAAACCCTCATGCCAGCACCAACCCCACCAAAAGTGTCACCATCCCCACGACGCTGACCGCTACACCGTGCGAGACAGCAGCCGAGTCCACCTCAGTCTTCCTGATGGTACCCTCACCAGGCCCCATCCCGCTGCCCGGCCCAAACTTGTGTCCGCCCTGGCCCTGATTCTCGCGGAAGGCCTGGTCAAACGACGAGGCATTCGCCCGCCTCGACAGCTCCAGCGCCCAGCGGTAGCACGGCTCCTTGGCGACGGCCTCCATCTTGCTAGTCTCGGCGCCGCACGCCACCCACAGCTCGTGCACCTTGGCCCAGAGCGGCACGATGAACGTTGAGTAGCGCGCCTGCTGGAACCGGTTCATGTCGGCCGCGTCCCCGACGTCCTTGAACTTGCCCGACAGGTTCACATTCTCGCACGTGTCCGCGTCCACCCCGCCCAGCTTGTCCGCCAGCGTCTTGAGCGTCGGCGGGTACGTCGGCGACGGCGTCAGCTGCGGCGTAATGCGCGCCGCCACCTGCGAGCACTTGTCCTTGTCCTTGTCCGTCGGCGTGCCCGTCGCCGCCGCCGCGGGGGTTTGGCTGCTGAGGTGCAGGACCGAGGGCTGTTGCTGCTTCTGCTGGGTCGGGGGCACCGTGGCTGGGATGGGCCGGTGCACGATGGGGACACCGGGCTGGTAGGGGGCCGGCGTGGGCCGGACGGCAGGGTACGTGGCGAGCGGGGTGAGCGGGAGTTCTGCTGCGCTGGCCAGGGCCAGGACGCTGGCGAGCACCGGAATGATTGCAGCGAAGGAAGGCATCGTGACGGTCATATGTGTAAGGTAGGCTTGGTCTGATGATGAAGGCTAGCGTTACTGATGCACGAGACAAAGGCGAAAAGAGCCAGAAATAACGCGTTGTTTGTGCTGAAGATGCGACCAAGAAAGTTGATGGAGGATGGAAGAGCAAGGAAGAAGTCGGTCTGCCGGGTGCTGCTTTAATCTCCAAGCAAGGGCAGGCTGTTGTTGCCTTTGAATGGTTTTGTCTGCGGCGGTCTTGCCATTTCAAGTCTGCTGAGGTGGCTCTTGTCAGGTGCTTGCCAACTTGAAGTCCAAGCAGCTTCCTACCTGTTTGTGGTTCTGGACTTTCCATCATCGCCGGGTTTGAGCTGAGGAGGGGACAACCAGGCGACGCAAAGTGGGACCTTCGTTCTTCGCAACTAGCAGTGAACTCGAGGAAGGCGGCCTCTGAGTCCGGGCAATCGCTGTCCCAGTGCATCCTGACTGACGGGTGACTGCCGGTCCCGACGCCGGATCGAGTTGAGCGAACTCAACTCCGAAGACGCAGAATCTGTCATTAGCCTGTGCAGCTGCTGATATACCGATTCTGCTCCCGGGTTGAGCCGGCCGTTTTGCATGGTCTGGCAAGGAGTCCTGCTTTGGTCCCAACTCCCAACGGCTTTGAATGGAACTGAGCGACGGAGACGAAACTTGAAGCGGAAAGTCCTGCTTCCTGGAGGAGAGAAAGATTACAAGCACTGTCAAGTGTCAACAGACTAACTAATAACTTAAATCGACAAGCCAAACAAGCAACAAAAGACAGACAACCTGGTATCAACACTCCCGAGAAACTCTCACATCTCAGTCTCCCGAGACCCCTCCTTTACATCGGTATCTTTGCACCCATCGATTCATCATCGGACTTCGCCAGCATTACACCCACCACACAACCTCACCCCCCTTGACCCCCTGCCTTTGCCGCTGCTGCCGCCGCCGCCGCTTCGCACGTCACTCACCGGCATCCCAGCAAACCTTCATCGTGACAGGCCACTCGCCCTTGGCGCCCCAGTCCTCGCGCATGTACTCGCCCTCGCCCTGGCCACCGACCTTCTTGAGCATGCCCTGCGGGCCCGGCGCGCGCCGCACGTTGGCGCGCTTGAACAGCGCCCGGAACATCTCGGTCAGCGCGGCCTCGCTCATCTCGCGGCCCGAGGCCAGGAAGGCGCTGCTGGGCAGCGCGCCGAGGAAGGCGTGGCTCTCGCGCGGGCGGGAGGGGTCGACTGCGTCGTCGCAGGGGGAGGAGGTCTGTGTGGGGACATGTTTGGTTAGTGCCTGGCTGCAGAAGGTGTGGTGGCAGCGGTGTAGCAGGGGAAGTGCTTACCGAGGAGACAACGACCTGGTCGCCCGGCTGGACACAGATTTCGGTGCCGTCCTGCGCCGGGATGGTGTTGGCTGCCGTGGCCTGGAAGTGGAGCCTTGTCGAGCCGGACAGGCGGATGCCCTCGAGGGCGTAGCCCAGCAGGAGGGCGTCGGTCTGCTCCGAGGGGGGCTGAGCCGCGAGAGCGTGAATCGCGTCGCGGTGCGCCGCGCCTGCCGGAGAGAGGTAGAAGTCGACTGCCTCGGCGAACTGTGAGGGGTGTTAGACATTGGAGCTCAACTGCTAATGGAACGACGAGGGGACTTACCAGCTTGGCTTGGAAGGTGACAATGGCGGCGCAGGTCGCCAAGACGTGGCTCCAGGTGATGTCGCTCTTGCTGACGCCGGCCTTGGACAAGCCCTTGATGAGTTGCGCGCCGTAAGCGCCCAGCGAGTCACCCTTGGACTTCGGGCTCTTGACACTGCGCTCGATGACGGACGCCAGCTGGCCGGCCACGGTCTTAGCTGCTTCGAACAACGGGAACTTCCGGACCGGGTCGGGGTTGGTGAAGACAGCCGCCGCGAGGGTCGACAACACGGCATAAAGCTCGTGCTCGGTGTAGATGCCCTTGGAGTTCTCCTTGGTCTGCAGGCTAAGATCGAACAGGGTCGAGGCGAAGTGGGTGGGGGCGATGTTGGCGACGTCACGAACGAGATCGACCATTCTGTGGCCAGCAAGAACGTAGCTCTGCCTATCGAGCAACTGCTCGGTCGTCTTGCGATAAAACGCCTTGACTTGGGTGACAACGTCGGCAGTGCAAAGCGGCTGGCTAACCTCACGGCGGCGAGTGTCGTGGGTGGCTGCGTCCCCAGAGACCGCAGACGGGTTCAGAAGCCCGACGTTGGCGTGCCAGGTTCCATGGTACACCTTCGGGTTGGCAAACACGTGCGCGGCGCCCTCCGGCGATGCGACCTCGCAGGGCTGTGCGAGACGGGTGGGACGGCTAAAGTCAAACAGGTGGTCCCGCTTGAGGTCCTTCAGGATCTTCTCCGTCTCAGACGGCACCACCATCGGGTAGTGCGCATACACCGAGTTGTACTTGAAGTGGTGGGGGAAGGCCCGGATGAACAGCTTGTAGAAGACGCATCCGTGGTTGACGTTCAGGTCGTACTGCACATCGTTGTAACCCCAGTTGGTGAGGTTGCGAGGGCTGTAGTCGGTCGTGTAGTGCCGGTCACCCCGGACGAGGCAGACGGCATCCGAGAGCACGACGCGAGAGATGGTGTACGTCGGCGCAATACCCACACCGGGCACCATGGGTTCCTTGTGCTCCTCGGCAACTAGGCCAGGGTACAACTCTACGAAGTCGGGGTGGTCGTACAGACGGCTCAGGGCTTCGGCGACGCCGGGATCCGAGTTGATGTCCTTGAAGGACTCGTACGGCTTCAGACCAAAGTGGCGCCTGAATTCGTTGAGACCTTTAGGCACTGTCAGCTCACAATGCCCAGGCCAGACAATGAAGGAAGACGTCGAGCCAATTGGCAGTTCGGGGAGCTATCCTGCTCCCGGGACGGCAATAAAGGGGTATGTAAAACAGTGCAGCCACAGGGAAGAACTGTTGCTTACCGGCGACATTCCACTTCCGACCCTGGATGATGCCCAGAATCTCAATGGCGCGCATCGAGGCAGGGACGTTCCGCGCACCGAACGAGCCAGCGCAATCTTCCACGGATGATGCCATGCAGTCGACCAGATCGTCGTCGCTGAACTTGCCGTCGGGTCCCCTCTTGAAATTGTTGAAGGTCCGCTCGGCCGGATCCTCAGGGATCCTGCCTTCGTACTTGGCGAAGCCCATGATGAGGTCGTGCGTCGTAATCTCGGAACCGGGCTTGCCAAACAGATCAAGGTAGAAATCCTCAATCCACTTGTCGTCCTTTTCCGAGATGCAGCTGTGCCAGCGGTAGCACAGGTTGAACTCAGCCGAGACCACATTGCCTGTTCCGCGCTCGGCGCCCTTCATGGTACCGGCAGCGATGCCCGTCTCCTGGCGCGGGTCGAGCGTCCAGGTGGTGTCGACACGGTTGAGCTGCCTGGTTAGCAGACGGGACTACAGCCAGGCTGGGGGGCTCCTTACATTGACAATGTTCCGCACGTAGTCCAGCAGAGTGATGTTGATGTAGAGGCCCGAGGTCACGAGGCGCGCAGTTTGGAACAGGTCGTTGTCGTACTTCTTCCATGCCGCCGCAGCCCGCTCCCCTTCCAGAGCCGGAGACGGTGGCGTGAACTTGCCGTCCTCGTTGATGGCAATGAGGTTGTTGCAGACATAGTTGTGAACCCGGTTGAACATGATCAGCAGCACGCTCACTCCGGGGGGGAGACCCAGCAGACGCTTGTCGGCATAGGCGTCGGGCTTAAGTTTGCCGTCCTTGAAAGTCCTGATGGTGTCCTGCATCGCCTGGTTGCTGCCGTACAGCGGGGACAGGTCGAGATATGACGATGTCTTGGACTTGGTCATGTCCTTGTGGTCGGTCCAGAACAGGTCTGGCGGCGGCGTTAGCAATCCGTGTCCACGTAGCCTGCTGCGTGGCACTTACCATGGATGATGATGCTGGCCCAGTACCAGAGAACGCTGGAGACGTTGTTTGGGTGCTTCTTGTACTCGGTCCGCTTCATGACCGAGTCGTAGATCAGGGAAGGATCGGGAAGAGCGCCCGGTCGCAGAATGTTGGCCTGAACAGAGCGCGCATATGAAGTACCAGCAGCGCCAAGTTGGGGGAACATCAGGTTCTGCAACACCAGTCAGTTACTGGAATGATGCATCTCGCGATACCAAGGCTTTCAACCCACATTGTGCGACCCGTCGGCATGGCGGTACTGGAACTTGTCGCCAACGTACAGCGACGGGGCGGGGTGCTCCAGCGTGTACCAGAGCTCGCCCAGGAAGGTGTTGGTCAACTCGGTCCGCAGTTTGGAGTCGCTCGGCAGGTTCGAGACGAGCTGGATGACGCGCTCCATGATCATGGTCTTGTCGTTGATCAACTTCTCGCCCTTGATTTTGGTTAGGGCGAGCGTCTTGAGAGACTTCCAGTCTGATAACCAGTTAGCTAGCTCGCTTGATTCACACCTGCAGGGCAAGTCTCAGCTCCGTACCAGCTCGTCGAAGCGTCTTGAGGTCGTTCTTGAGTTTGCCCCATTGCTTCGGCTCGGTGCCCGCACCGCCCGGAGCCTGATTCGGGAGCGGCTGGACCTTGGCATGGATGACTTGGGCGTAATGCTCAAAGGCATTGGCAACACCCTGACGGTCGGCCTTGGTCGGCTTGAGCTTCAGCGGCACGGGCTTGGGCTGCGCTCGGCTGGCGAGGTTCTCGCACTTGTCGGTGGAGGGCGCCGAGCTCGCATGGCTGGTGCCGTTCACCACGTCGGCGCCGTTGGCCTTCTCGCCGTTTTGCACAGGAGCCATGGTTGCAGCAGCTTGGGGTAGGGAGTGGACCAAGTGTGAGGAGAGCGGAGGAGGAGAGGAGAAGAGCACGCGAGGGCGGGCATTCCATTATGGAGTTCCTGCAGCATGCAGTCCCTTCTGCTGGCGAACCCCCAGGCCCTTGGCGGCCGAGTGCCGGCCAGCGCTATGCAGCCGCTCATCAAGCTCAGCTGTGCTCTGGGGTCCAATGAGCTAACCGGGGATGCAAGACTCCACGCAGAGCCTGTGGGGCATTTTGCTGCTGCGTGTCTCGCGCACAGAGGCTGGCTTGGATCGGCGGGGAGACCTGTGCCGGAGAAAGGTCGAGGCACGCAGAGCTGCAGACTCGACAGCCACGCCATCACGATTCATCATGCTTGCCCCGCACATTCACTCATCCACGGAAGCGATGGGCATTTCCAATGAGCGCCAGCCGATACGAGCGAGCTGGATGCGCGAGTGGATGATCAATCTTGCGACAATGCGCGATGGCGCCCGCGTGGGAAGTTGTGAAGTCGTGCCCACCAGATTGTCCTGACCCCGGCTGGTTATCCCGTCGATCAGTGGGCCCTAGGTGGAGGTCGAGAAATCTGCAAAGCCGAGGCATTCATTGGTCAACCAATTGGCCCTGGCCGGCAGAAGCCGAACAGGTGCGGGCCGGCATTTAACGTTATTAGCGTCGATCGATGGCAGAAAAACAAAACAAAAACCGGTCTTCCTCACGAACCATGGCACCGGAGTTGTCACTGTGTTTCAGACCCGACGTCACTGTTTCTCCCAATCCATTTGTCCTCCACTTCTTTTTCGAGTCCTCTACTCAGTAGCGAGTACGGATAGCTTCAGCCGCAGCATTGCAATGTCGCATGCGGCCCGCCATCGTTTTACCAGCTGCCGGGTGCTAAGTAAGTAAAATGTGCAAGAAATGAGGGAGGCTCGGAGGACGGCGGTAAAAGTTAGCTGCGCTACCCAGCAGGGTCCAGCAACCTCCGCAGACTCAAAGACTGACGCTATTGGTAGGACAGCGCGAGCCGCCCGAGCCGCTGCTACGGGGTCCCGCTGACGCTCGTCCAAGTGGGCCGGCTCTTCCTCTTTCGTCTTCCTTGCATGCTGCAGGCCAGCTGAAGACATTGACCCCGGCGATACTCGCCTCTTCTGATAGGCCAGTCCGGCCTTGGACCACCAGCTGGTCGCCGACAACGCGGGCCCCTCTACGCCGATCCTCTTCTCGCACCATTGCCCAATGTCCACCACCGGAATTGTCTGTTTGCACGTCTATCGCCCTGATAGGCCGCTTGCCTCTGCTGCTACCCGGGTCCCCATTGTCGATCCGAATGCCCTCATCCCATTGGGGGAGAAGGATCGGCAACCTGTGCCAAGGAATGAGCGAGACACCCTCGTCAGCGGCTGTATCACGCGGGGGGTCGGCGCGGATACCGGGTTGACGGGTATTGGTGCTGTGTCCGACCTCGATAAAGCCCATGTGGAACCGCGCATTGGGGCTTTCGTGGCGCAATGCAGCTCAACGGGACGAGGACGAGACCACTACTGTGTACCCAGTTCATCGCTCCGAGACATCTTTGTGTGACCGAAGTCGTCAAGAAGCTCCCACACTCGTGCTGGTCAAGCCACGGTGAACAATGGATAAGTTGCACCCAAAGCCCGGCGGGCACGACGGGCACAACCGCCCGGGGAGCCCAGGCATCGACTCTCGTCTTGGTTACCACGAGGAGTCCTTCTCCGCCCATATTCCGTCTCGCCCGGCCACACCCATGGACCCAAGAAACCGCCCGTGGGCTTCGAGCTCGCATCGAAAACCCCGAAAGATCGTGCTGTGTTTCGACGGCACGGGCAACAAGTTCCACGGTGACGACAGTGATAGCAACATCCTGAAGATCTTTCGCATGCTGGACAGGACAGCCAGTGATCAATGTATTTGCTTTTTCCTCATATTTGTGCCGAGACCAGATCCAGCTAACCGTAACACAGACCACTACTACCAACGTACGTCTCGGAGTTGAGCTCTGACTGCAAATCCCGTAAGCTAGCTGACTCCCTTAAGCCGGAATTGGCACCTATGTGGTATCCAACAGGCTCAGCCATACCGGGACCGTTGCCAAGATCAAATCTTGGTACCAGAAAGCCAAAGACTCGGCCATAGGTTCCTCGTTTGACCAGCATGTCGTGGGTGGTTACCGCTTCTTGATGCGCTTCTACAACCCCGGTGACGAGATCTACATGTTTGGCTTCTCCCGCGGCGCCTACATCGCCCGCTTCTTAGCTGAGATGCTCGACTATGTCGGCTTGTTGTCTCACGGCAACGAGGAAATGGTCCGTTTTGCCTGGAAGGCTTTTTCCAACTGGCAGAGCCGCCAGGGGGACAACAGCCCCGAGGGCATCAAGCAGAAGAAGGAGATGTACGCCTTCATGAAGGGCTTCCGCGAGACCTTCTCCCGCCCCGTCCGCCGGATCCGCTTCCTCGGCCTGTTTGACACGGTCAACAGCGTGCCGCGTTTTGAGACGGCATGGATGCAGAGAAGTAGTTTCCCGTACACGGCCCGGACCTCTGCAAAGGTCATCAGACATGCAGTGAGCATCGACGAGAGGCGTGCTAAGTTCCGCCAAGGTACGACCAACGACAAGACGACTTTCAGAGTGTCAAGTTGGCTGACAGTCTGACAAGATCTCATCTACCAGAGTGATAGGTGCAAGAAGGGGAAGAGCGCGACCACACACCACGAGAAGCTGCATAAAATCAATGAAAAGTATCGCGAGGCGGTCGCGTCCCGCAAGTCGACAGAGACCAAACGCCGGGGCCGGCGCCGGGCCTTGGACGTCCCAGACAATCCCGCCCCCTACCGCGCTCGATCTCACTCCGCTACTCGAAGAGCGCACATGGCTGGCAGCTCGGCCAGAGATGGAGGCTTTCACAATGACGCGAGGTCCGAGTTCTCGGTTGCACTCCACCCACACGGCGAGGACGACGATCTCCAGTCGATCGCCGAGTCGGAAGACGAGTCAGACCAGAACATCGACGAGGTCTGGTTCTCCGGCGGTCACGCAGACATAGGCGGAGGATGGGAGATGCTGCCGGAATCCAAGGCTGCCAGCCACGTTCCCCTGGTCTGGATGGTCCACGAGGCCATGAAGGCAGGGCTGCACTTTGACCTCGACAAGGTCATCGAGCTGGGCTGCACGGAAGCCGACAATATGCCTGTGGGCTCGGCAAACCGCAAGGCCGGCGGCCCGGTCGATCCCGCAGAGCCCTCCGACGGTGGGGCTCAGCCTGCCGCGGAAGAACAGCCTCCAATCCCCAACATCACGGTCCGCACCCCAAGCACTCTCACCCCAAGGCTCGAGCAGGAAGATTCCAGCGCCAATCACAAGCCCAACGGTACACACCCCTCGGCCGCCAGCAACTCCAGCTCAAGCCAGTCCTCCGACGACCCGCCGACCTTCAGGGAGATGATGCACAAAGCTCACGTCGCCCTGCTCCACGACTCGCTCAAATTCGGCGGCGGCCTCCCTTGGTCGTCAGTCCTAGCCTGGAAGGTCATGGAGTACGTTCTCCCCGTCCCCCTCTCCCCCTTTTCTACCCTTCTCCCCCTCCTCCCCCCCTCCCTATCCCCGTGCCTAAGCCTACCCTACTTTCCCCAACATGTTAAACCCTCCCTCTCTATTAACACGACCCGACCCACCTAATCTAGATACCTCCCCTTCCGCCGAATGGACCTCAAGGAAGACGGCTCCTGGAAGCCCATCCGCTGGCCCCTGCCCTGCGGCGAGGTGCGCGACATACCCGCCAACGCCCGGGTCCACGGCAGCGTCATCCGCCGCATGCAGGCCAACGAGGCGTACCGGCCGGGCAACCTGATCATCGGCGGCGGCGGCCGCGGGGTGAGGAAGGCGCCGCCGGAGCACGGCATCGGGGACTGGGTTTGCGTCGAGCACGAGGGGTGCCCCATCGCCGAGGTCTGGATTAAGCGGGGGGCGGTGGAGGTAGCGGGGGCGGGTCAGAATGGGACGGCGAAGATGGGGTGAGATGGGTGTGAGATGGGTGGGGGTGTGGATTGGGTACCTGTAAGTAAGGTTGTTAACTTGTTGAGTGAGATCGGTCGTTGGGCTGGCTTTGTTTGGTCGTGGAGGGCAGCGTGCATTGTATGGATAGTTGGTTGTACACGTTGGATTGTAGGAACGAAAAAGACATAAGATTGTGCTATGATAGGGTTAGGATCAGCTAGCAGCACCTAGGGGCTGTAGTCCGGTTGCAGTGGCAGGTCGAGTGCCAGCATGTCGCATTCTTCTGTCTCGTTTTCCAGCAATAAATGTGCCGCAAGGGGGTGGGTGTGCCTGGACAACGAAACGGAAGAACGTCATACGATTCGCTGCAGCCCATGTAGTACCCAATGTAGTTACTACCTCTTACGTGTTGTACAACGAGTGACTCTTGTTCCTTTGCTGCCTAAGAGGTACCTTGCTTGCACTCTAATTGGGTTTCTGTGTCTTGAAGTTAACTTCAGACTCCGAGTTGGGCAAATCGAAAGCTAGACGTACCTTACTACTTCCTCATCTGCTCAATGTTGTCACGGTTGCGGCCTCAGAATCGTGAGCCTGGAGATGTCCTATAGTTCAGAAGTCACGGTGTTCAAAACGCAGAGCGATCCCATTCGGTGACCACGACAAGCAAACAACTGCATCCATTCGGGGCCAGCGTTCCCGTCCTCCAGTTTTCGCGTCATTCGTTTGCATTTGTGCTCCCACCAATCAGGACTCGCATCCAACGAAGTGAGGCCTACAGTTGGGCTCCCGTTCCTCTGTTGGCTGCCAGAGGCAGGTTCCAGGTTGACCATCGGCGCAAGGCAGACAGAAGGCAAATGTGTTAAGAAACGAAGGTACAACAGGGCAGTGCACGCTTAAAAGCCCTCCTACATGAGGTATCTTCTTATCGTGATCTCCGTCTTGCAAGGTTGAATGAACTGCTGCGCTGGCTGCCTAAATTCGCCTCGTTGGTTCCTTCCTTTTCTTGATGTCAGTTTTCGCATACAAACGGATTCATCGCCCGAAACTTGTTGACTTCTGCAATTTTCACTTTTTCCAGCCTGCTTCCCAAGCAGCGAAGCTGCTTACCGATTTACTCCAAGTACCAAGAGACTCAACCATCTGCAAACCTCCAACCACCCCACTGAGCACTATCAGGTGCTTCGCTTACCACATCGAGAACTTGAAGCGCAAGCCTTCCACAGGTTCACCTTCCTTTTCGTCACGCTAGACCGATGGCTTGGCGAGGCCGTGGAAACCGACGCGTCTCTGACGGCAGAAGAGGAGGTTTTTCGAGGCCGCATGGCGGACACGCCTCTCGTGGCGGTTCCGGGAACCGTGCCCCGGCAGTTTGTCGTTATTTCCTTGCCGGCAAATGCCACTACGGTTCCTCGTGCAAGTACTCACACGAAAAACAAGAGACTGCGCCCGATGAAGGCTCGTCATCCGTCTTGGAGGCGACAGCGGCCGAGTCTCAGCAGGTGCGAGAGCAGTACGTCGACTTCAAGCGCCAGATCCGCCGCTACGGTATTGTTTACGACTCGTCCCTACCACGTGGGCGGGACTGCCTCAAGATATGGGAACTTGTCGTCACCATCATGAGCTCCGACAACCGGGACCTACACCAATCCGTTGCCAGGGACCTGGCAGATGATGATATTGGCGGTTTGCCTTTCGTGGCAAAGACGACCCAACTGTGCACGGCTCTGCCCATCGACGAGACCTCGCTCGACGTCGCTCGCGTCTTCCTTCAAGCCGTCACCCATTCCTCCTTACTCCGCTCCCTATCCATCGACGCCTTTGTTGGCACCATCTACCGCACGGTGGGCGGCACCAACGGCGACCGAGCCATTGCACTCTTCTCCAGCCTGAGCGAGCGACTGACCGAGCCTGCCGAGCCTCGGAAGAAAGTCCTGGCTCTTGTCGTCTCGGCGCTGTACGAATTCCTTCGCCGGGAACGGAAATGCCTCCTCAACGACGACTTGCCCGAGCTCCTGGACGGTCTCGAAGCCAAGGCAGCGCAGTTACACGGTCTTGTCGGAACCGAATATGCAGCCACTGCCTATCTCGACGCAATTTCGATACACATTGACACAATGAGGAGGATGCTGGATGGGGCACGGGGCCGTCTCACCAACGGCAAATCAACCGTGGCCACTGACAGCAGGAGCGTCGGCGCCGTCCAGTCAACCTTTCCATTAGCAGTGGTTATCCCAGGAGGAAATCACGACAACGACTTCGCCGACATCAGCAAGATCCAGATTTTTCCCACCCTCGGAGAGATTACCAGCGACACGGCCGAGTACCTGCCCGGGACCGACTTCACCCTACCGCACTTTCTTGCCGATCCTGTCCGGCGCCATCTCGATGCCGCCTTTCGCCTTCTCAGGCATGACGTCTTTGGACCGCTCAAGGAAGTCATCGGTTCCGTTCTGGCACAGCCGGACATCGCCAACGGCGCATCCACCAGCCGGTTCATCAGCGGCAACATCAAAGCCCACAGCTACGGCCGGGCTTCTATCCAGCATATCTTCATCGACAATGGGCTTCAAGCAATTCTCTCATTCGCACGACCGCCCCAGTTGCGCAAGCACGCCGCGGCGGAACAACGCCGATGGTGGGACGAATCGTCTCGGCTGGAGAAAGGCAACCTTGTCTGCTTCGTGTCGACGGTTGGTGACGAAAGGTCATTCTTGGTGCTTGTTGTCACCAAGAAGTCCACCAAGGAATCCGGAGAGAACAAAAACGAGAGCTCACTGGTGTCCGACCGCTTGAATCCTGCCGTTACCGCGAGACTGGCTTCCGAAACCCAGTCAAACATGGCCATCCTCAGCCGGATGTATGTCGAGAAGCAAGAAGGCTTGCTGATCGAACTTCCGGGCCTGATCCCGGAGACGTTCGTGCCCATTCTCGAGAACCTGCAGTGCATGATGCGGGATGGACATCTGGCTTTTCAACGTTGGATTCTGCCATCTACAAACCCTAGAGGGGGGGAGGCGCCCACCCAGGTGCCACCGCCGGCATATGCTCGTCGACCCGGATTTCGCTTCAGTCTCAGAACCATTACCCAGAGCGGGCATCCTCCCCTCAGCGTCAATCCTTCAGCACCAGACGACAGCATCAAATCGGATACCCTTGAGGCGGCCACCGGTCTCGACAACGGGCAGTCTCAGAGCTTGCTTGCAGCATTGACACGTGAATATGCCCTCATCCAGGGGCCTCCCGGGACCGGGAAATCATATGTTGGCGTGCAGTTGGTGAGAGTGCTGCTGGACCACAAGATTCAAGCACGCCTGGGTCCAATACTTGTCATGTAAGTTGTCCAGCCCGGCCGAAATCCACTCTCAAGAAAAGGGCGGGGAGCTCACGTTAATGAACTCGCAGTTGCTACACAAACCATGCCTTGGACCAGTTTCTGAAGCACCTCCTCGACGTGGGGATTCACAAGATCATCCGCATTGGTGGTCAGAGTCGCGCCGAGGAACTCGGAGGCAAGAACCTCCGGGTCGTGAGCAGGGATGTGCCGAAAACCACCGTCGAGAACCGTATCCTGGGCCAGAACTATTCAGAGCTTGACGACTGCCTCGAAAATGCCGGACACCGTATGAAACCCCTCCACCAGGCTCGCAAGTCCCGACTGAACTGGGACAGTCTTCGACACTTTCTGCTGCAGCATCACCCAACCATCGCGAGTCAATTTCAAGACCAAGTCCAGGATGGCTTCACCCTGGTTGGCGGCGACCCGGTGACATTCTGGCTGGGAAGACAAGACACAAAAAACTGGGCGAAGGAACGCAACGATAACTCGTCTCTGGACCTGACCGAGTTGGCCCTCCGCGCTGAGCAGAACATCAATTTGCTTGCACCCCGAGAGCGTTGGGCTCTCGCCGAGAGCTGGATCAGGCAAATAACCCAGATACAGAGCGATAAGATCTTTGAGTTTGTCGAGGAAGCCAAAGGGTACCGAGAACGGATCAACGGCGTCCACGACGATGTCAACCGTCGAGCGCTGCAACAAGCCGACGTCGTAGGTGTTACAACCACGGGTTTGGCTCGGAACATCAAGATGCTGCGTCGGGTTGGACCCAAGGTCATCATCTGCGAGGAGGCAGCTGAAGTGCTGGAGCCCCATGTCATCTCTGCCCTCATGCCCGGGGTTGAGCACTTCATCCAGATTGGGGACCACAAACAGCTTCGGCCGCAGATTCAAAACTACCTCAAGTTCAGCGTCGAAACGGCTGTCGGGCGCGCGTACCAGCTCGACCGCAGCCAGTTTGAGCGCCGTGCCGTGGGCGAACCAGGTCTCTCGCCTCTGCCTGTGGCACAGCTCAACGTCCAACGGCGCATGCGGCCCGAAATCTCGCAGCTCATCAGGAGGGTGTACCCGAATCTTCAGGACCACGACTGTGTCAGCAACCTTCCATTGGTTGTAGGGATGCGGGACAATCTTTTCTGGCTTACGCACAATAATCCCGAAGATTCAAGAGACGATGGCTCGCAAGTCAAGTCGCACAGCAACCCATGGGAGGTGGCCATGGCAGCGGCCTTGATTCGGCACTTGATCCGTCAAGGCGAGTACAAGGCCACGGACATTGCTCTTCTCACCCCGTACACAGGCCAACTCCAGAAACTTCGAGCAGCGCTCAGCAAGCATTTCGAGGTCTTCGTTAGCGACCGCGACTTGGAGACCCTCGCGAAGGAAGGATTCGAGTCCAAAGTCGAGGAAGAAGAGTCCGCCGCCGCTGGAGCAGGACCGAGGAAGGCAACTGAAAAGAAACAGCTTGTGAACACCATCCGCCTGGCGACCGTCGACAACTTCCAGGGCGAGGAGGCCAAGGTCATCGTTGTGTCCTTGGTCCGCAGCAACAACAACCGCAAAGTTGGCTTCCTCCGAACCGAGAACCGCATCAACGTGCTGCTCAGCCGAGCTCAACACGGAATGTACCTCATTGGGAACGCAGAGACATATCAACATGTGCCCATGTGGGCGGATGTCCACCGCCAACTCAGCGAGAGGGGAGCCGTGGGAACGTCCATCGGGCTGCTGTGTCCCCGCCACCCAGATACGCCGTTTCTCTGTTCGGAGCCCGGCGACTTCACCATCAAGAGTCCCGAAGGCGGCTGCGCTCTCATCTGCGACAAGAGGCTTGAGCCCTGCGGCCACAAATGTCCGGCGCCATGCCACTCCCAGCGCCTCCATGATGCGTTCGACTGCATGCAACCCTGTCCCAGGATTCGTTTGCCGTGTCAGCACCCATGCCCAAAGCTCTGCGGCCAGGGATGCGGGCCGTGCATTGTCAAGATCGACGGTGTCCAGTTGCCCTGCGGTCACGTCCTTGACAGGGTGGAGTGCCACAGAACGTTGGATTTGTCCACAGTTCGGTGTTCTCGCAAGGTCGACAAGATAGTTCCGGGTTGCGGACACACTGTCAGCGTACCTTGCCACACGGATGTGGCGTCGAAACTCTTCAGATGCTCGACGACATGCACTGAGAACCTCGAGTGTGGACATCAATGCCCGGGCACCTGCGGACGTTGCAGAAAGGAAGATGACGGAGGTAAAGTGAGCTTCAAGCATCAACAGTGCAGCACGCCGTGTGGCCGGGCGTACGGGACATGCAACCACAGGTGTTCCAAGCCCTGTCATGAAGGAATGGGATGCGGGACCTGTTCGGAGACTTGTGAGGTAAGTGTCAACTTTCCAGCCCCCGAGTGCGAAAGATTGCCGTCGGCGCTGTTCGATCCGTTCCCATGACACGTGGGCACTCTCCTCTCCGCCTCTTACTCTCTTCTTTTCTCTCCGCTGTTCTCATTCCTATATTCTTAATGCCCCCCCTCCCTCTCTCTCTCTTTCTCTCTCTTGAACATGACCTGATGGTTTCACTCTCTCAACCACCTCCCAGGTTGTCGTGGTCCTGGATCCAGTAACACATGCACTAACTCTCAACCTCAGGTCCGATGCCCTCACTCTCGCTGCAACCAAGCATGCCAAAAGGCTTGCACTCCCTGCATCGAGAAATGCACTTGGTCTTGCGAGCACGAAGGAGCCTGCTCTTTGCCCTGCGCGGCGCCATGTAACCGCCTGCCCTGTGATAGACGCTGTCCCAACCAGCTGAAGTGCGGTCACCAGTGCCCGAGCTTCTGCGGAGAGGAGTGTCCACACGACTTGTGTCAGATTTGTTGCACTCGAAAAGACCAACGAGTAGATCTTATGGAGTTCAAGACGTACGGCGAAATCGACTTGGAAGATACGCCCATTGCCGTCCTTGGATGCGGGCACTTCTTCACTGGCGAGACGTTGGACGGTCTGGTCGGAATGGCCAGCGTGTACACAGCCGACAAGTTTGGCAAGTACATCGGCCTTCAGGAGCTTTCCGGTGAATTCACTCCGATTCCCGCCTGCCCGGACTGCAGAGTGCCAATTCGGCAATTTGCCACCAGACGGTACAACCGTGTCGTCAACAAGGCTGTTCTCGACGAGACCTCCAAGCGATTCCTGGTCGATGGCCGCGAGAGGTTGGCGATTCTCGAGAAGGGGGTGACGGAGGTTGAGACAGAGCTTTCCCAGATGAGAAAGACAATGATTGCTGCGTACTTGCACCTGAGGACCTCGACGCCAGAGCGCCACAAGTCCGCCATCGTGCTCGACAAAGAGACAGCAAAGCTCCGGAAGGAGATGGATGCTCAGCATCAACCCACGAAGAGACTCTTTGATGCCGTCATGACGTTCCAGCGGCATGATCGCGAGCAAGCCTCCCTCGAGCACCGCATCAACAACATGCATATCTCCGACGGCACCACCGCGTCTCTCCCAGTCCCGGCGGCTGTGCCCCAACCAGTCTACGACCGGCAAATTACCCTCAACGCCCACCGCCTGCAGCTCCGCATCCAAGAAGCCATGCTCCGCGACACATTCACCCTGCTATCCAAGTACAACGACCCACTGATGCCTCTCTTATCCCTCCCTGGCGGGTCGCCCCTCAAGCGCAGCGCTCGCTTCCTCCAGCAATGCGAAGACCTCATCACCAGCGCCACCGACGCCAAGCTTCCTCGCCTCGTCATCCCGACGATCCTCGCCTACGCGCGCGTAGTGCAGCTCGAGGAGTGGTACCGCCGCGCCGTTGCCAGCGCCAACCCACAGGAGCAGGACGCAGACAGGAGCAGTGCCACTAATACCACCAAGACTAACACCGACACAGACACAAACCAGCAGCAGCGGACGAAACAGGACAAGAGAACAGCGACCGACAGGGCACGCCATCTCCTAGCCGACGCGCTGGCGCTGTGTGACAGCTTCCCGACAGGAGGAGGCGGGCAGGAGCAAGAGGACCCGGAATGCTCTTACCGCGGCGAGGTAGAGGAGACGATGAGGCTGTTCGACGGGCCGCGGTACGAGACGGTCACGCCCGAGGAGATTGCGGCGATCAAGTCGGCCATGGTCGCGGGACCCGGCGGGATCGCGACGCATTCGGGGCATTGGTATACCTGTCGTAACGGGCATCCGGTGAGCTTTTTTTGCGCTCTTCTTTCTGGTTCCCCGTCCCTTCTATTTTGAGACTTGAATTGTGATACGTGTCGCTGTGAAAGGTGCCCGGACTGGTTGCCAGCGGGGGGTGGGTTTGGATTGCCTACCTAAATAATTACCTGGACGTGTAAGACCCGGCAGGCTGACACTAACAAATGTGTTATTTGCAGTTTGCGATCGGGGAGTGTGGCATGCCGATGCAACTCGCGAGATGTCCCGAGTGTGGGGAGGCGATTGGAGGGCAGAACCATGTGACGACAGATGGGACACAGAGGGACTTGGGGATGGAGAGGGCTTGAGCGGTGGATTGTGTTGGGCGTTCTTGGGTTGTGGGAATGACCGAGTCCCTCTACTATGGTTGAGATAGTGTGTTCAGTAGGCGACAAAGTGTGTGGTCATGTCAGTTATTTGTGTACCAGCCAGCAGTCATTCGATAACAACATCTGTGTCAGAACACGAGGCCGTGGGAACAGTGGCGCAGACGACTGGGAATCGAAGACGAACTGTGATTGATGGTTGATATGTACACAGAATATTAAAATATTATGGTCTAATTCTCGATGGGTATGTCAACCAGCGGCCAATTTTTAGGCGAACAAACGGCCACCACCAAAAAACGGGAAACACAGAAAAGGAATGATGACAAGGTTTTTTTGTCGGGAAAAGTGAGTGATAAGACGATTGATGTTCGGTCATGTTCTGTGTGGAAGGGGGCATAGACACCCATAGCTCGTGTCCCAATGTCGTGCCCAGCATCAACCCGCGCAACTCCCACCCAGCCACCTCGAAACGGAGGCGAATGCAAACGCTTGGGTCTGCGTGCGTGTCACCTCAGTCCCAGCCCGGTGGTTTCTTCCAGTTGGACGGGGTGGCCGGCATGGAAGGCGCCTTGATGGTGCTGGTGGGCGTGCAGGGCTTGCTTGGTTCCAGGGGCCGGTACTTGGCAGCCAGGTCGGCAATGTTCCCGTGCGAGCTGGCCGGGGGCGTGGCCCCGGCCGACGGAGGCATCGGCCACGATATCAACGACGGCGAGAACATGGCGCTGCTGGCGACGCTGATGCCCCCGATCGAGTCCTGGCTTGATCGGCGGGGCACCGTCGGGGGCGGACTTTGCGGGAAGCCAGCCGACAAGGGCGAGACAGCGAAGGGGCTGATCGGGCTGGCAGGCCGCCTGGTGGGGAGAGTGGTGATGAGAGGGGCAGGGCCGTCGGGGCGCTCGGGGGGAGCGGCAGCCGTGTTGGGGTGCGTGACGGGAGTGGCGACGAGGGTGCCGTAGCTGAGGCTGATCCGCTTCTCGACCATCAGTGCGTCGCCGTGACAGCCGTCGGTGAACAGGAGGGAGGCGCCCATCGACGATCGCTTCTTCTCGATATCCGTATAGGGCGCCGCCTTGAAGGGCGTGAAACGGTGAAGAAACGCCTGAACCCGTTGCTTATGCCGGTACCTGTAGAGCAGCAGGGCCAGCAGCAGCAGGAGGAGGACGACGATGGCTGGGGCACAGTTAGCGCGGTGGACATTGACATGGGGACGAATCGGCGCTCCGAAAACTTACCCACGACACCACCGATGATCCCAAGCAGAGAACTAGGGCTCGGGCTGCCCTCCGAGTTGTTGCCATTGTCAGTGTTGCTGCCCGTGCTGCCACTCCCGGACGACTCCGTCCCCGCGCCGGCATTGAGGCCATCAAACTTGTTCCCAGAGAAGGCATCGCCAGTAATCGAGCTGGAGCTTGTCGTCCCAGGTGCCGCGACGCCGGCGGTGGTTGAGTCGCCGCTGTTGGTCCCCTTCTGGGTTTGAGTTACAACGGGTCCGCCGGCGCCGCCAACTCCGGCAGAGTCCGAGCCGCTGTCGGAGCCGCCGGAGCTCGACTGCGAGCCCTCTCCCTGCCCTGACGTGTTCCCCGTGCCCTGAGACGCGCCAGACCCGCTGCCAGAACCAGCCTCGTTCGTGCTGCCGCCCGTGGTTGTGCCTCCCCCAGCGCTCGTTCCGCCATTGGATGTGGTCGATCCCCCTGCACCCCCGCCATTCCCTGAGCCAGTGGTGCTGCCCGAGCCGGACGAGCCAGCGGTTCCAGAGCCGCCGCCTGACGAACCCGAGCCCGAGGTGCCGGTACCGGTGCCGGTGCCGGAAGACCCGGACCCAGACCCAGAAGAACCCGAGCCTCCCGAGCCATTGGACCCTGTGTCAGAGGCAGGCGGTTGCTGCTGAGCGGGCGGAGGGCTTTGGGTATCGGGGTTAGAGGCCGGCGGCGGGGCAACCGCAGGAGGCTGTTGTGCTGGGGGCTCCTGCGGTGACGGGTTAGTAGCGGGCGGGGGCGTAGTCGCGGGTGGTGTCGGCGCCGGAGCTGGCGGGGGCGGAGTAGGCGCGGGAGTCGGAGCCGGACTCGGAGCCGGACTCGGAGCCGGAGCCGGAGCAGGAGCGGGATCTGGCTGAGGACATCCTGGGGCGTTGGGGAGAAGTTTGCAGACGGGAGACGTCAGTGCTTCGACAATCTCCCCAACCAGCCTCCTTCTTAGGCCTTGTTCACCGAGGGGTTTCCTCGGTAGTGGAATGCGCATCTTGAAGCTTTTTAGGAATTAGGAGGTAGCGTTGCTGGTCAATGCGTCATGGCAACTTGAACCGAGCGTGTTGCGATGTAGAGAATGTGAAACCGAGTCAAAGCGCGTCGAAGACGTGGGGCGTTGGGATGGAGATCGTATGTCGTCGGGTCCGGAGCCGATCAATGAATGGCAAGCTGGTCTGCGGTGAAGGCGATCACAAAGACCAGAGAGGTGGATTTCTGCTTCCAGAGCCAAAAGAGTGAAGACTGCTGCGATGCATTAGGGAAGCCCAGGAAAAGAACGAAAGGAGGACCGAGAGGGAGGAGCCACTCGGCGAGGATCAGAGAAGCTGCCGGGAGTCGATGAGGAGCAAGCCTCACAAAAGCAAAAAGGAGCAGGGCAGGCTGCCGCAGTGCCATGGTTCCAGAGAAGCCGCGGATACGGATATCGAAGAAACGCCTCGCAGCGGGCCACAAAGCTCCATCCAAGCGAGTTTGGTGTGATGGATTGCGTTTCGGCGGTGCTGGTGCTTCTTGCCCAGAGAGAACCTGAACCCTGAGGCGTCGTTGAGGACTTGGCCTGCCGATTGTTTTTAGGCAAGATCGTCGGCTCTGGACCTGGCGCTTGTCCTGTCTGGGTATAGCGCCGCCTGCCGGATATTTGCCACCCCGGGAGAGGATTTGTGCGGGGCACAAAATGTGCAGGTCACTCAGGGGCAGCAAGTCACAAGTCAGAACGGCCCGCTGTGGCTGGCCATCACCATCCCCGACTTTGTTGACCGTTTAAACGGCGCGCACGCTCCCGCCGAGTGTTCGAGGCACATGGTGACTTCTCGACGCTCAGCGAACATCGATATCGATTTCTGCGGGCCTTGCGCACCAGACGCCAGGCGGATGGCGGCATGAACCGATTCAACTCTCGGGTCTTGATTTTCTGTTCGTTTCAAGACATTTCACGTGTTCGTGTTTGCCGGCATGTTTGCATGTCCGGGCTCCGCGCTGATCACCTCGCTTGCGCCTTGCAGACTTGCACGTTCCATCGCGCCATCCCCCCACGCCCATTTCCTCGAATACCGCCGAAGTCAATGGCCCCTGCCGTCAGCCTGGACATTTACTGTGGTACTTCCGGCATTTCACCCTAGAATCCGGATCCTGCCCTGCATGTGCAGCACTGCAGAGCGGCAAGCATCGCGCTGGTCCAGAGCATGAAATGATGAAACAAGCTAGCTTGCGAGCTTGGAAGGCAGCGTGCGGAGTCGGGATGAGATCGCTCGAACACCGAGTCGCTTCAACCCGATTTGTTGTGCCTTCCAGATCTACACAGCACAGCACAGCAGCAATCGAAGATTACCTAACCTGCCTTCTAGGCCAACTTCTGGGCGGCCTACTGTGCATTGCAACAGTGGCTGTCGCGATCGAGACATTGCCATGTGTTTACCACAGTACAACGCATTCTGTACAACACAGTCCGAAACCGTCATCAAGCAGAGACGAACGAGCGGGCATCATGGCGGAGTCGGCGGAATTGCCAAAGACGAGTTATCCACCCCCTCATCTTGGCTTGGGCCTTAATTTAAAGTTTATCAATGGCTTCCAGAGTTCAGACGGCAGACAATCAGCGGGCGTCCAGGTCCCCGGGACTGGCCTGTGCGGCCCCACCCGCGCCTCCAACCCCTGGCCAGTTCGACACCGAGAGCGTTCCCGGTATGGCCTCACGCGAGTCGACGCCATCTGCGACTTTGACAAGACGAATCAAGACTGGCCCTGTGGCCACGCTTCTGCCTCCACGATTTACCGTAGCGGGCGGGAGTTGTTACGATGTGGGAAACAGACAAAGCGGTCCGATGGGACAGACAATGCTAAAGGTCGAGAGCGAACAATACCAAACTGACCACGGGTCCACGGGGAAAGAACGGACGCCTTTTTGGCCAAGTGCAGATCCGATCGTATATACTACGTACGAACGTGCTCCGTGCCTTCCGGGAGATTGGTTCGTACCCTGCGAAGGCTTGGACGCTTGGATCAACCGTCACCGTGACTTTGATGCAATCGATCCTGGACACCGGCATCCTGGCAATCAAGCTGCTGATCCCAATGCTCTGGCTCCAGAGCAAGCTTTCTTCAACCGAGTTCCTCATAGGGGGGCGGCACTAGTACTCGTGGCCCTTTACTACCTTGATACCTCCCAGCCACGAGCTACTACCGAGTCTTGTCCGTCGCAGCAAAGGCACCGCCATAGCCCATCGGCGCCGCCATCCACGGTCGACGCGGATTGCACCACGAATTAATCAATGGATCGATGAAGAAATCTGATCCAAGGTTCGACTCAGCTCAAGCATGCAACAGCCGTCTACCCACATGCTAATGAGGTCCAGTGCTGCGATCCGGGTTCGTCGATCAATCTCCCTCAAAGCTGAGGCAGACGTTACTCATCAACGAAGGCTTCTGACAAAGCTGATCTCGGACCACGCTGGCACAACGAGTAGGTACCAGGTTGGCTGGATCGACAGAGCTTCACCAATTCCCTACCTGCCTACCTAGGTAGGTAGGTACCTTGATCTCGCCCGACCAGGAAACCACCTACCTACAATACATACCTCGGTACCTTCTTGAGATCGCCTTCTACACGTGTCTGCTGCCAGGGATGACCTTGTATGATGCGGTCCCGTGGTGCGGATCTGCGGATCTTGGGTCACACCAAAAATCAAGGACAGGACGCCGAGGAGACTCTTGATGGACAACTCGAGCCTTCAATCTAAGGTTGTGGGTCGGAACTAGTCTCGTGGCGAGGCTGTCGATCTTTCGGCAGATTTAATGCGAGGATTGCTGAAGAACTTGAAGTTGCAACCGAAAGCATTCTTTCAGCGTTTTCCGAGTTAAGAATCACGGCTCGCATTTGGGCACTCTATTCGCGAAGGTTCCGGCTGGCGATTGACGGGACGTCATGAGTCTTTGTATTTCCTGTTCAGCTAGAATGTCAAGGTACCGTACCTTGTGGAGGGTAGTACTTCAGGACTGTAGACATGATCCGAAGCAGCCTACCGTAGGAACAATCGTCACCGCCCTTTTCAGTGAAGTCCAGAGAACACGAGTGTGGTGGCAACGGAGGTACTGCAGGTTGGTTCCCATTATCCCATGCCAGTCGGAAACAGAGGAATGACCTGATTATTCTGTCACCATTGTCTCATGTGCTTCAAAGTACTAGCTAGTAGATACTCGTCGGTTTCGGTGCTGTGTCCCTCACGGTTTTGTTGCAAGATCAAGCCTGGCAATAAACACTTCCGTCCACGACCTCACAAGCCAGCATTCATCACGGAGCCTACTTTATCATCACCTCTCAACCCAACACCCTGGTAGTGGTGAGGCCTCGCTGTGTAGCACGAATCACCTCGGCCAGTCGTACTATAATTCCAGGTATGGCAATAAGACAAAATACATCCCCTGCTCTACATTTGACGCGTTCAACAGTGAGACTGACTATACGCCACAAGCTGGCAAAAGCCTGCCAGTGGCCAAGCCACTCGTTCTTGCTCGGATATGACACTGGATCTACGGTAAGTACCAATATAGTGAATTGGCAGGTGCCTAGGCTGTTGCAAACCCAACGACCGTTCGTCTCAGGTTGAGGGTCAACATGATAAAGGTAGAACTCATTATCTTGCAAGACCTGAGAAGTTGAGCCACAGGGGTAGCAAAAGGTCACTCGGGAGTCCGGACAGAACATGAAGAGACGCACCATGTCGCCCGAGCCATATTCTACATCCAGCGGTTCTACAATCTAGTTGATCTGCACAAGTGCACATGCTCTTATGTTAGCGTGTATAATACACGTTTGGCCTTCATCATTACACACAGGATCACAGTACCATCTACAACTTGGAACCACATGACACACCAGTTCAGGGAACAGAGTCACAGAAAGTCAGAAACAAGGCGTGAACAAGTACAATTGACAAGATCTATACAGAAGAAGCGAATTCCAACGCCTGCTACATGATATGCACAGCAGAAACCAGTAGATATGTACCGCTCAACGACAAAGATAATGAACGAGTCTCTAGCATCATCTCAAAATGAGAACCGAGGACTACCGTCATTGTTCGACCACTTTCCCCCTCCTGCCAGCCCGAGCACAGCCGAACCATGTAGTTATGGGTTGATTGATCGTTGAAAAGATATCCATTTCGACATGCGAGTTGAGAGGGAAAAAGGAAAGACCCGGCCGTTAGGAGGTCAAGGTAATGTAACCTAGAGCCTCCTGCGGTGAGACCTCTTGCGGCGGCGGCCGGGGCACCTGGTCGGGGTGGGCAGCGCGGTCGAGGTGACGAGCGTGGTGGGGACGGCGGCGGTGGTGGTCGGGACGACGACGACGACCGATGAGCTGGGCGCCACGGTCTCGACGGCCGAGGTGGTGGTGGGGACAGCGGCCTCGGAGGTGGAGGTGACGGCCTCGGCCGAAGAGGTCGGGCTGGGGGCAGCCGACGAGGACGGGGCGGGAGAGGAGCCCGAGCCGGCGCCGGTCCAGACCTCGGGGCCGGGGATTTGGTAGCTGGTGAAGCTGCTGTAGATGTTGAAGACGATGCCCGGGTCGGCGTAGGTGTAGCCCGTGTTGATATTGAAGTTCTGGTCGGGGACGGCCGAGCCGGAGCCGGTCACCTCGATCTGCACGCAGCTGGGGTAGAACTGGGCGCCGCGGGCCGGGTTGACGTTGAAGGCGGTGTCAGACTCGTGGTGGGCAATGATCTCCTGGCGGAAGATGTACTGGCCGGCAGCGAGGTTGGCGGGGATCTTGAAGTCGTACAAGCCTTTGTTGGCGATGAGCTTGTCGACGGCCCATTGGGAGCCGTCGTAGCCAGCCTCGTCGATCTTGGTCCAGATGGACTGGGCGCCGTTGCCCTCGGTGTAGGGGGCGATGTAGGTGATGATGGGGCCCTTGTGCGAGCCGTCGATGATGTCGTCGGTGCGGGTGTTGTGGTACCACTCGAAGGTCAGGGTGTCGCCAGCAGCAGCCTGGACAAAGGAGCTGGCGGCCCTAGCGCCGTTGACGTTACAGACCATGTCGGTGCTCGCGAGGTCCTTGACAGGGCTGTTGTTGGGAGGGGAGCGAATGTAGACGTTCCTGCCGTCGCCTTGGTCGACTCCGTTCACCCAGACGCCGTACATGGTGGCGTGAGCAGCAGCGCCGCTGGCAAAGGCCAGGGCAAGGGTAGCCGCGTTGAAATACATGGTGGTGTGATGAGATTTGATGTTGCAGTGGTGCTTCAGCCTGGAGAGCAGCAAGGAAGGACAAGAATTGAAGTGTCAAAAGGACTGTCAAAAGACTGGCAATGGCAACTATGGCCTGAAAAGAAACGAAAGCCCTGTTGTTGGGAACTGGAAGAAAAGACAGACTGGTGCAAAAAGAGTGCTGCAGGCAGGTTGGCTGGGTCGGTGTTGGACGAAGCACACCACCACCTCTTATATGTTCCGTCTCACACCATCATGCCAGACTCCTCCCCATGCCGCCGTCACGAACATGGTCTCCTGGCCAAGCTCCGAGGCGAGGCGGCAAGGCGCTTGCGGCTCAAGATTCCCGATCGGGGAAGGCCAACGGGGCTCGCGTCGGTTGGCGTCGACGAGGGGACCTTCGCGACTGGCGCAAATTTCCTGGCGAGAGTGGTCAGCAAACAGCCTTGCACCGCAGAGTGATGCGTTTCAGGAGGCGCTGCTGATTGCGAAGGGGAGCTGCGGCCAGGATCCGCTTCCAGAATCCCACAACGTCGACGGTTGGGCACGGTTCGAGGCTGGCGAGAACGTGGGCCGTTGTCGGTTGAAACCGCCAAGGGCGCGGTTGCAGAAGCGAGGTCCACCCGAAACCACCCTTCATCTTCGGCGCGCATGAAAATGATGGAATGGATTTTTGTGCACCAATTTCGTTGACGATGCAGACCACCTCACGGCATACACAATGCACGTGCTGAAAGTTGCAGATATGGTATCCGGGAGCTTGGTTCCTTGTCGTTGTGCCCTGCTCGCATTGCCATCTCATATACCTCTGACCACGAGTACCAGTAATGCCGGCCTGAGTTGATCATAAACCAGGTTGCTGCGAGGCCCGTGCAAGCGGGCTGCATAATGCACATGCATCCTCGACAGACGCTTGCCGTTCGATAGGTTTCGTTTGATGAACCCACCGCCGTGAAGAAGCGCGAGTGTTCTACCAAGGCGGCACTCCGTAACCTTCGGCCGTCGCGCCAAGATCCGCCTTCATGGTTCCCGTCGTGAATGTGACTCTGGGAACCACCCGGAATCCTCGGAAGCTCAGGGGCTGCAGACAAGCGCCATCAAGTAGCGGGGGACTGAATCTCGGCTAAGGCTTCACCTGAAGACTCCGGCCGAGCGAGACGCTGGCTAATAAGGTATCAAGCGGTTAAGAGCAGCAGAACCCTCTTTCTTTCCCAATCCTTTCCCGCGGGACTATACAGGACGACCCTGCTTGAAGACTTTCCCCAGCTGAAGTCGAAGTTCGAAGTCAAGGCCGGCGTCTAGAAGCCCAGGCGGGTGAGCAACTTGTCCAGGTGCTCCTCGTTATCATTCCTGCACCGCACAATCGTCTCGTGCGCCTGTAACTTCAGCACATCAGAGTTGGTGACACGCCACGGAAGAATGGCCTGCAGCACCGTGTCCACGTCGGCAACTTTATCGGTCCCTTGGATGGTCTGGGGGGGTTGGGCCCCCTGCTTCCTGCAGCGCTTTCTCCCATGCCTTGGCATCCTCCCAGTTGAGCACCATCATCGGCCTTGTTGGATGGCAGGGGCGAAGGGAAACCGTGAAGTTTGGCGTTCCGGAGTGCTGCTTCGTCACCTCTTCGTCCACGTACCAACCTCTG
This sequence comes from Parathielavia hyrcaniae, assembly GCA_033575675.1. Classification (NCBI taxonomy): domain Eukaryota; kingdom Fungi; phylum Ascomycota; class Sordariomycetes; order Sordariales; family Chaetomiaceae; genus Parathielavia; species Parathielavia hyrcaniae. The sequence continues at coordinate 47,649 of MU863636.1, forward strand.
AACTGGCCCTCTGAACTGGCCCCCTGTCCCGGAGAAGGAGCGGAGGAATTCATACCACGGATGGAGGATCGTGGCGAAATCGTAATCGATCAATGCTGTGATGCGGCCTGAGGTTGGATCAAAGAGGAGGTTGCTTGAGTCTGTTCTCGCGAGTACCGGTCAGCACTGATGAACGCCACGCTGAAGGGGATCAGTGGAGTAAACCATACTGAAGTCAGCGTGTGTTACCACCCTCTCTTCCTTGGAGCTCAGATCCTCAAACTGATTGGGAACGCCCTCGGCGACGAACTTGTCGAGGCGTTTTCGCAGGCCATTGGCCTCCCAACCCTTGATGTACTCGTTGTCCGTCGCTTTCTTCATCGCCACTTCCAATCTGCCCTTGAAGTGAACCTCGTAGGAAGACCAAGGCCCGGCGCCCACTGTCGGCATTGGCGCGCTCACGACGCGGCCGGTGTCGTCAAATGTCACCTCCCCCAAACCCCGTTATGCTCTCTGGCAGCTTGTAGCTCTGTAGGCCCTTGAGCAGCGTAGCCATCTGCCTGCAGATCTCCTTTTTCTGGGAAAGCTGTATCTTGTCAAAGATATCCACCAGTGGAGAGCCCGGCATCAGCTCCTGCAGGATCCAGCCTTGGGCGGGTTTGGCGGCAGACGACTCGCCCCCAGCACTTCCCTAGCCGTAGACTCGGGATACGACATGTGGCTGCAAGTGGCCGGGTGCAGCCGAAGCCGGGGAAATAATGGCCACCTCATTCTCGACCCGGTTGGCCCTGTGCATGCCCTCAGACGCCGGGTCCGTGAGGCGGACAATGAGTTCCTTGGTGCCCTCGGGAATGGCTACGCAGCCCGGCTGAAGAGCATCGCCGCTTGTGGCATGGTCTGCGGACGCTAGCAAGCGCAGTGTAACACGATAAACGAAATTGCTGTACTTGAAAGGACTCTCGGGGTCATACTGAACTGGACCAATGTCTGCGTTTTCCTGTTCGGTGTGTTGGGTTGGCACTCGGCAGTGCATGTTTGTTTTAGGGAGGGAGGCCCGGGGAGAAAAATGCCGAGACCACTTGCCCCCAGCTTCAATCTGCCCAGGAGCCCGTGAACAAAATCAAGGCGGGCTTGATATTTTTCGTGGTTGTGGTTCATTGTCAGGACGGAGTTGGGTGCTGATTTGGGGGAAATGTGATGTCGAAATTGTTGATTGTTGACCAGGCATCCAACCTCTGGCAGCGGGGACGATCAAGGTTCAAACACAGGCCCACTTTTAGCCAAGCTCGCCAAGCAGTCGATCCATCACCGCCAACACAAGAACTTAAGGTACGGGTAGGGATGGAAATGGCTGGCTCGATGGAACTGCGGTCGAAGGCTGATTCAAGTCACTGATGATTGAAGGCTCGCGCCCCGACAGCGATTGCCCGTAGGCTCAACTGAGTTTGACTGTGATGCTCGACCTAGAATTGTGAGGAAAGAAGGAAGACTGGAAGAGGGAAGAGATCCTTAGGCTGACCCCAGTTTCAAGCCCGTTTGCACCCCGGGCGTGCCTTCCTGGACCATCGCCCCCACCACCAAGTCTACACCCGTTGCCAACTGTTTTCCGAAATTTCGTACCAGGCAGCAAGGTGAATGTTCCAAAACCCGCCGCAATTGATCATGCCTCAGATCGATCAGAATGCCAGCGGGCAACCTGGAAAGTAAAATGTTTACACACTGCACAGTCGACTGCAGGGAACCTCAGGTTTGTTTAATTGTTACCAACCATTCGTGATGGTCACCGCCGCACCACCATTCCCCGTTTTGTCCATCATGTTTCCCATCATCAACCTGCCGCCTCCGTTCAACCAGCCGTTGCTACAAACGTTTGCAACCATCAGACTTGCTCGCACCGACCCTTAGTCGGCCTAGCATGCAGCACGCTCAAGAGATCACATCACGGTTACGCTACCTTAGTGGAAGCACAATAAGCCGAACGATGACATGGGTTGCGTCCAGTGGTCCAATCGATACCCTTGCCGCCGTCAGCAGGGCGCATTGCTACCTTCCCCGCCGTATATCGAGCTTTTAGCCGTGACGATTCGTCCAGGAGCAACTCAGCAACAAAATCGAGCGTGGAAGGCTGGAAGCGCCCTCAATCCCGATCCAACGGAAGCCTGTCGGCGCCCGGTATCTCCAACTCGTGTCTCCCGCATTCCCGTCTACATTGAGGCGTGGCCCCCAGGATGAGGGTTGCCAGTGGTTTCCTCGCTTCCGCAGTCGGGGTCACTGCCGCCTGGCTCCCCGAAGTCATCACCAGGGATGTCGCCATCATTGGTGGTGGTGCGAGCGGTGCATATGCCGCCGTCAAGTTGAAGGAGGACTTCAACAAGACCATTGTGCTGGTCGAGAAGGCCAATCGGTTGGTAGGTAACCTATCTTACGCATCTGCCTTGACCTTGACATCTGCCTTGACCTTGACTCGATCCGTCTCACTGACTCTCCCAGGGTGGCCACATCAACACATACGAGGACTCTAAGACGGGCAACTGGTATGACTTTGGCGTCCAAACTTGGAACGATTACGGCCCGGCGACGGCCTTCTTTGAACGCATGGGCGTGCCCGTCAGCACCCCGGGCCGCGCCGTGCTCGTGTCGCGGTATGCCGATTTCACCACAGGCGCCACTGTCAACTTCATGCCGCCCGCTAATGCCGACCGCGTGGCCGCCCTGAGCCGCTTTCTCAACGCCACCGCTCCCTACGAGCAGTACTTTCTGCCCGGTTACTGGAACTGGCCAGCTCGCGACAGCATCCCCGAGGACCTCCTCCTGCCTTTCTCGGACTTTGTCGACAAGTACGACATTCGCGACGCCGTCCACCAGGTCTTCCAGGTCACCGGCATGGGCGTCGGTGACATGTCCGAGGCCCTCACCCTCTACGTCCTCGGCGCCTTCGGCCCTCCCATGATGCGCGCCTTTCTCGGCCAGGGGGCCAGCTTCACCCCCGACACGCGCCGCAACATCGCACTGTACGAAGCCATCCAGGCCCGCCTCGGCGCCGACGTCCTTCTCAGCACCGTCGTCACCGCATCCGTCCGCACCAGCCTCGGCCATGTACTCTACACCAAAACCGCCGACGGCAAAGCCCGAATCATCGTCGCCCGCAAGCTGCTGATGGCCATCGAGCCCATCGCGGCAAACATGGCGCCCTTCAGCCTCGACCTGACGGAGCAATCCGTCCTCTCCCGGTTCAAGTTCTCCACCGTGCAAGCCGGCCTCGTCGCCCACCCGTCCCTGCCCATCAACGGCACCGTCATCAACACCCCCGCCGCCTCCGCCCCGAACAACTACCTCGCCCTCCCCAAGCCCGACTTCGTCGTCCGTTTCGACTACATGGGCGGGTCCGACCTGTTCCGCGTCATGGTAGTCGGCGCCGGCGCGGTAACCGCAGAGCGGGCGCGGGACATGGTGCGGCAGGACCTGGCGCGGCTGATGGGCGCTGGCACGCTGCCGGCCGTGACGGCGAACCCGGCGGCGGCGGCGGAGCTCGAGTTCAGGGCCTGGGTGAACCACGGCGCCATGCACATGCATGCGTCTGCGGACGAGCTGCGGGAGGGGTTCATCCAGAAGCTATATGCGCTCCAGGGGCGGAGGGGCACGTGGTGGACGGGCGGGGCGTTTTCGGTGCAGTTTCAGTCGATTTTGTGGGCTTATGACGATGTGCTGTTGCCTAAGATGCTTGCTTAGGGACGTTGGAGGGGGGAACATGGAGAGGCGGTAGGGTCACGAAAGTGTAGGTCGGCCTCCACGATCGTTGCTACGCTCTCGACAGATCGATTTGTTTCACTTTAGCACCAGGCCTCACCACAAAGCATCGTCGATCGTGTCTCCATCCTCGAGGTAACAAAGGTTTTACGCATTCAAAGCGACGGTAGTATGCGGCTTCTCTCGGGGATCACTATGAGGTTTCGAGGGAGATACTGACAGGTTTGCTGGCACACTGTCAAAGCACGTGGCTCACTTTTGTTGGCAGGCCTCAGGATCGAGGTGAGCTTTCTTCATACGAACAGGCTTAGTCATGTCCTAGCCTGTCACCGTGGTCGGCCCGACCCATCTCCCCGGGGCCCTTCGCGCCGTTTACCCTCACCAGCGGTCACAACCAACTGGTAAGAGATGACAACAGGTGCTCAGAGTCAGCAGGCCCCGTGGCACCAAACAGTACCTCTCCTTTGTAAGGATTGGCCTCGAATGTTCGTTCACGTTTCAGGGCTATTCCACACCGGCTGACGAAACACTTACTCTGGAACACTTCGTAACTGACGTGGCAAACAGTAGAGACGGTTCCTCCTCTCCCCGCTGTTTTCGGCCGGTTTCCTTTTCATATGATCCACGGGCGCCTATAGATATCAGGGGGGCATCAACTCACTCTTCTAGGTACCTACAGCCTGCACCAACCGGACCCAATACAACGAATACTTCCAGCTGCGCCCAAGAAGAAAAACCGACGTACCAGGATCTCTACCTCTTCACAGTACTGGCGCCAACATAACTGAATTCCACACGTACCTACCTTAGCCTACAGGCACCACACCTCAGGCACAACATCATCAGCTACAGCCGGCGGACCCCACCCTCCCGTCCTGTTGCGGCTCGTCTTCACTACCGTACGCAGACATGGATGGGTTCAAAAATGAGCAAACCGCCCTGGCGTGCGGATGAGTCCACGGCTTCCCAGCGTCGTCATCATTCCCATGCAGCTTCCTCGACACCGGCTCCTCCCTGCACAGGCATCACGATAGGGGCAGAGGCCCCCTTTGTATGGAACAACGGCATCTTTTCCAAGCCACCAACTAAGGACCTTTTCTATGTCTCTGCGCCCAATGCTTTTAGAAATAGCTAGGTAGGTAGGAGTACGCTCCGTGCGTCACGCCAGTTGTCTGGGCTGGGAATGGACGGTGTCGTGGGGGTTATTTCGCTGAGTGGTGTCTTCGAAGTTCTCAGGTACGCCCATGTCATGTTGAGCAGTGCACCAGACATTCGCAGTCACTTACCTTACACAACACAGGTCTGACTTACTACGCCTTCATGGGGACTGACGCGGTCACCGAATACCTAGGGCTATGTCCCTTCCCCTCCCTTGGTTTAGGTGAGGATGGCATTGGTCACGGTGACGGGCGTGGAGTGATGATGATGGGGTTGTTGGGGAGCGAGTTAGGGGCGCTGGAAGGGGCGGTGGAGTCTTTGAGCAAGACGGCGGTTGCGGCGGAGGTCGGGTTGGGTTGCATGAGTTGTTGGTGGGTATGGTTGTGGGCGGCGCTGGTGTTAACGGCGGACCACATCAACTTGACGTGGATCTGAGTGAGTTCTTGAGGTTTGCAGTGGAGGGGGACGGTTGAGGATAGTCAGACGATCACTTGATTCGGCCTTCCATTCAAGCAACGAAATATAATCAACCTCTGCACCCAAAACACCAAACAATCAGAACGGAGCATGAGCCGATGGCTGACCAGCAATATTTGGTTATGCATCATTATGAAAAGTCTAATAAAGTCATCGCCAGATCTCGGGGGTATTTGAAAGTCCAGACAAAATGCATCCCAAGCGCGCGCTTCAGCATGGCTCCTCTCGACACCCTCGCACCGCGATGCCCATGAATGAACCAGAGAGAAAGAGTTTTAATCCTACAAGAAAAGTATCGCCAGCATCCGTCGCTTTCTTTTAAGCGGCGCCAGCGTAGCCCCAGCGGGGAGCGTTGATGATGACGCCCATCAGGCAGCCCGCGATGATGCCGGTAACGGGCAGCGTGATGATCCAGCCGAGGTAGATCCAGATCACCATGCGCCAGTTGACGGTGCGCCAGGTGCCCGAGCAGAGACCGACGCCGACGGTGGCGCCCGTGATGCACTGGGTGGTGGAGACGGGAAGCTCTGCCGAGGGGAGTCAGTAACCGTGAACGATGCGGCTGCTTCGAGGCAAGAGGAAAAGCAAGACTTACTTAGGCGAGTGGCCATGATGATGGCGACGGCAGAGCCGAGCTCCATGGAGAAACCACGCGAGGGCGACTGCAGGGTGACGCGGTTACCCAAGTTGCGCATGATGTTGTAGCCGTAGGTCCAGACACCAATGACGAGCATGGCACCACCAAAGCAGAGAATCCAGACGGGCACCTGCGACTTGCCCTTGAGGGGAAGGGAGCCGTCCTTCCAGATCTCGTAGACGGTGGCGTAGGGGCCGATGGCGTTGGCAATGTCGTTGGCACCGTGGGTGAAGGAGGCGGTGCAGGCGGTCATGATCTGGAGGAAAGTGTAGATGTACTCGGTCTTGTTGTCGAAACGATCGGCATGGGCGTGCACCTCGTCGATGTTGGAGGCCAGCTTGCTGTGGGTGCTCTTGGCGTTGACCACATCCTGGTCGACACCGCGCAGGACGGCCCACTTGAGCCACCAGAAGAGCACGGCAACCTCGTACCACTTGCCCTCGGGCTTGGGGCCGACCATGCTCTTCCGGGGGGGCTCGGTAACGTTGGCCAGGGGGCTCTGGCCCTTGGGCTCGGCCGAGCCATCGTCGGAGCCCTCGCCATTGGCACCCTTCTCGTTGGGCTTGGTAGCGACGACCTCGACATCGTCGCGCTCGGCGGCCTTGCGAGCCTCAATATCGGCCTTGGTCGCCTTGCCGGCGTAGAAGTCCTTGAAGGTCATGGTCTGGCCCTCGGGAGCAGGGGGCACCGGGCCGCGGAAGAAAAGGGCGGGGCCGAAGAAGACATGGTACCAGCGGAGCGTCCAGTCCTCGAGATAGATGAGACGATACAGGAAGATGCCAAGCGTGAGGGAGATGAACAGGCCGAAGGCAGCACCAACGCCGACGATAGTACCGGCGATCTCAGGCTCGCTGAGGGTGATCTCGTAGGCGCCGCCCTTCCACAGAAGCAACATGGTGAGCAGCATGGCGGCGATGGCGAAGTAGATGGGGAGCGTGCGCAGGGCCCAGAGCGCCGAGTTGGTCCGCCTGAGAATACCGAACTTGGTGATCAGGAAGATGGTGCTTGCAAAAACACCGGCGAGGACGGGGGCGATGATCCAGGCGAGGAAGACCTGGACGACGCCAGAGCTGATGACGGCCGTGCCCGCACCGGAGCCAACCCAAGTCACACCTGTTGAGCCCGCCGTTAGCACCACCATCTGTTTTTTTCGGGGGGGGAATGCCCGGTTGCCTGCTAGGAAGACTTACCGCTGGCACCAACAGAGCCAACGCCCATGCCGATGACACCGCCGAGGATGGAATGGGTGGTCGAGACGGGCATGCCGATTCTGGTCGCAATAGTGAGGTAGATGGACGAGGCGGTGACGGCGCACACCATGCCAAGCATGAGCATGGCCGGGTCGTCCTCGTAGAGGGAGGTGTTGACGACCTTGGTACGGATGGTATCGGCAACGCGGGCACCGACACCAACGCAACCGGCGAACTCCATCATGGAGGCGAGAATCATGGCCTGGAGGTAGGTGACCGACTGGGAAGCGACGGCAGTCGCCCACGAGTTGGCGACATCGTTGGCACCTGAGGAACAAGGCGTCGTCAGTCTCCATTGCGTGTCAAAAATCGCGGCATCGCACGGCACGCTGCTCACCAATGTTCCAGGCATCAAGCCCAGCGAAGATGGTGCCGATGGCGAGGAGGTAGTCGAACTGGTGGAGAGGCATCTTGACGGCGGTAACCTTGAAGCCTTAGGCAGCAGTCGCGTGCTCACTTCTCAGGGTACAGTTGATCGACCTGGGGAGCGAACGAGATGATGCAGAAGGGGACCGGTTGTTGTGTATTTATTGACCCGATGGGACAGAAGCGGCACCTGGGATACCCATGGCGTGCTACCACACACGTGGGATGGTGGCTTCGACCGAAGGCCCACGGATTTTTTGGCCCACCGGCATCGCGCATCCGCAGCTTGGCGTCTCGGTCGACGAGAGCAGAGCATCCAATGTTGGACGGTCGCGAACTCGCGATCCTGGGCCAGTCGAAGCTGTCTGAGCAAGGGTGGTCCCCTCTCCGCCAAAGTGGAGCGGGCGAGGGCTGACGGTAGCCTTGGCAGTCGAGTTCCAGTGGGGAGCCAGCCTCTGCCGGCCTCTCACAGTGCTCGGCCGAGGGAACGTGGCCAGGGCATCTTGCCGCTTGGTTGGGGTGCTCGGTGAGGCAAAACGACAAGGCGCGCATCCTTGTGGCGTGCATGTTGCATCTCACAGCAAAAATTGGGTCAAATCGGGGCATTACACCCCCTCCATGCAAAGAGCGTGGGGTGTCAGTGCGGCTCGACTTGACTGACGGTTGATTGATGACTGTCAAGACGATTCGCTGGTTTGATGAATTGCTGCCGGCCCAACAAGCAATGCTCCCCAGCGACGACACATCACGCACATACCTATCTTTCCGTGGATGAGAGGAGCAGTGGTTGCGGAGGCCCGCCATCCCTCTCTGCTCAGGAGGCCTGATGATCGACCGTCTCCTTCGATTGCGCGTTGCCCACCGAGCCCCCCTCATCATGGCCCATGGCCTGTCGGTCGAAGATCCCATGTTCGCTTCCTGCCGGGCCTAACTCGAACGGGTATCGCCGCTGCTTGAATTGCCGCCACTGTACATACGGATATCGAGTGAGATGCGAGCCCATCAGGCGAGATGCGGCATATGCGTTCGGAGGCTTGGCCCATCGAGGAGCAGCCCGCCGTGATGCGAATCTGGCGAGAGCGAGAAATGGCCACACGTGTGAAAGACCCAGGCAATAGCAGACACACTTGGCGCGCAGGGAACAAGCTCCCATCATGCATTTCACTCGCAGTCAGTTTTTCATTGGACTGCTTATCGGGATTGTTGCGGGCAGCACACGAGCAGCAGTGGGTTGTTTTCCAGCGAGCGTGAAAGAAGTCGAAAAATCGGCCTCTCAGATCCCTGCTCCAAGGCATGAGGTTTACGTGCATGCAGCCAAGGCGGGGACATCTGGGGCATATTTTCTTGGCAGGGCTCTAAATTTTGAACCAATGGGAGCCCCTAGACGTGAAACGTGCACCATCCACTCGCTCACGACTGCTCAACGGGCATGGTGGGGTCTTCACGCCTGCATTGAAAGTCCATCTTTGCCCCTCTTTCTCACAGCACTCATCGGCCCAATCCAATCCCACAATCAGCTTACCGACGAAAGAAGCAGGCAATTCCGGGTGGCACCATTGCCCGCCGGTCGGAACAGACACAGTTTCTGCTGTTCGGACGAGACCGAGACTGTCCAGAGTCCAGACCCGTGCACTTCCCGTCGAATTCCCGCCATCGACTCAGCCCAGAGCTGCTTTCCAGCCTGTAGTCGGTGTCTGCTCGGGGTATGCTTGCCCTGCGCTGGAGACTCGGTCCAGCCCAGCTCTCACTGCCCGTTTCCACGTCTCGCTCCCCCCGCAAACGAAAACATGCTGGCTGCCGATAGTGCCAGCCACATGCATTCGGCCATGCCGCTGTGGCCATCCGGCTCTGGCATCCGGGTCTCCCACCCGGCTCATGATCAGCGAACCCAAGCGGGAGACCGAAGCCAGAGATTCTCTTCCATTGCATGACTAAAGTGTGGCTCTACAGGCATGCCGCCGACCGGGAATGCAATGCACCATCGGGTCGCTTCACAGCAAGATGGGTCCGCTAGGCGTACCAAGTCGCTTTAGCCACCAGAGTATGTTGGTATCCATGCCCGTGCATGTAATTATTGACGGTCCGGTTCACATGCCAATCCTCCGAGACCCTTCTTCGTCCCGAGTCCTCGGTGTGATCCAACAAGCCCAACAAAGCTGTTGGCTGGAGATTGGAGTTGCCCAGTGCTCCTGCTTGGCCCTTTCGTTGGCCTTCAGCTTGGAAACAAACCGTGACTGGAAACCGCCTGCCACCCTCGCCACTTGCCACTCACCAAATCGAAGAGTCGGTTCCTGGTACGAACCATCCCTCAGCTTCCATCCTTCTAGGTACTGTGGATCTCCCAGTGCTACCTTGATGAGGCGTTTCGCAGGGCTGGGCCAGGAACCAGACGGGATAGAGTGACAAAAAACTGCTGTGGCGTCGAGCTCCACGAGCAATGGCGGCAGCCCTGCAGGTTGACGATGACGGGTGATCTCTTAGTGCTCAGACTGCATATCTCGGCGGCAGAAACCCAGAAGCAAACAAGGGGCGGAATATCCATAGTTAGTGAATCAAGCCCGGGCGTTTTCATGGTCCCCGATGTCACACACGGGCAAGAACGAGAGAAGAACAGCTGAGGATGGTAGGCAAAAGTGGAAGAAGATACTACAAAAACCAAGATCTGAAGGTAAATCACTGAAAGGAAGAGATGAAAGCTACCTAGGAATGAAAGAGTCAACCGAGACATGTAAGAATTAAAATTAGAGGATCAAAAAATGTGATTGGTAAGGTACCAAAGGAAGTTTTGAAGACAGAAAGCAAGCCCGAGAACTTGAAAATGAATGTTCTCAATCAGGACAAATAAAGCTTCAAGATCATCTTACCTCTTATTCTGACCAGGCAGCCAGATATGAATAGAGCGTTTTTCTCCATCAGCGCTCACAAATACAAACAACTTCCATCTCCGGAGTCAAACGGACACTTCCAACTTGACTGCTCCAGTCCGTTGTCGACCGATGTTTGCGAGTGCCGCCTGTCTGCTTTGATGTGGCTGTGGCAGAGCACAAGGCATATTAGTCGAAACTGGGCGCTGGGCGCTTGTAGTATGGGAAGTCCCTCAGGCGGTCTGTCAAGGGTCAAGGTCAAGATGCCATTGCATGGAGGGTGAGATGCTGAGGGTCGACGTGACGTGAGGGATTGGTTCACAACTTCACGGCGACTGGTATTTGCTTGGTTTATTCACAAAAATGAACCCAGGGTATCTGGCAAAGGGTAATTCATGTAGCAGGCCGGAGTACAGTAGGTATCTCCCTGGTCAACAATCTTTTTTTCGCTACTGATTGAAAGTGACTTCGAGCAAGAGCTCGGTGCGAGTCTTGGCAACCTAATTCTCGGGCTCACTGCGGGGAAGCAAGCGGCCAAGACACTGAGCAACCATTTGCCCCCACTTTGCGCAAAGACATCAAAAATCGACGCCACGCCTTGCGTCGAGCGCCGCCTCGCGCGCCTGACTCTGATTGAACGGGAGTGAGAAGGATCAAGTCCCTGTGACAGAGGTATATTGGGACATATCATCACATGAGCCTGACCCCTCCGCCGACGCCGGCTTCAATGAGTCCAATTTCTGTCACTTCTTTGCGATCTAGTTTCCCCAGCCTCCGGTCTCCGTCTTCAACTCAGCTGACAGCCAGCTATCTCTCGATGCCGTCGACAAAACCCCAACAAAAAAGCCATTATCGACCACAGCAATACGTGGAAAGCAGTAGACAGGAACGGAATCTGCGCTTCATGTCCCGGACTTGGAGGATCGGGACGGGCCTGCGATTGTGAGGCATACTTCGATGGATGTCCGAAGATGGCGAGGGGGATGAAAGGCAATCGGAGCTCTGGAGAGCAGTCATTTACAATCTGAGGTACGAACGCCTCTGGAACTTTAAAAGAACTCATTTGTTGACGCCGATTTGAGGTCGGGTCATCCCCAACACGATCCAACTCGCCTCTGTACCCACGGGTACAGGGAAAGGTCCGAAAACGAGACACCGATACTATCGTCTGAGCCAGGAGCAACTTGAACAGCGTCTGATCCAGGATGGCAAAGGAACCAACATTTACAGTCGCCCGGATACATCTTACTCGCTCCTCCACGTTCGTTGATGACCAGGGGCCAGACACACCAGGACGGACTTTCTCAACAATACGGCTGGTCTTCCCGGCTCCTGACGGCCCCCTTCGTGCTGGCAGATATCTAGTTTCATTATCGAAGGGAAGATTGCAGGGTTCCTGCCCTGCCTAAATGGGCTCGAGTGCGCAAGGTGGCTTTGGGTGTGGTTCATGATCGCTCTGCACCGCGCGGGTGCCACGGTGGTCGAACTCCAGGAGAACCGCCTCACGCAATTCAGCAGCTTCCCCAAGCTGCGTGCTTATGGACGAAATAGGCCGCTGTTGTGGGTATTTTGGGGAACTGAGTGCGGCATGCGAGGGCCTTGACGTGTTGGAGGTTAGCCTCGGAGGCAATAGCATAATCGCTGGAGTGATCATTGTCGTTTTCCGAGACATCGAGGCCTTGATCAACACATGCTGTTTTCTAGGTGCAATCCTGTCTCGTTGTGGCCCAAACATTGAAGGCCTTGAACTCGCATCTTACGTCGGCGGCGAGTTGGACAACTAACCGCTGTGGGACTGGACCACGCGTTAGGGCCGTCAGAAGCAGACAATGCAACGCGCCATTCTACGTCACTATTCCACCGCTCCCCTGGCAATATGTGCAGCTGAACGATTGCCTTTTCGGCTTCAGGGCGGAGGTGTCGGGCAGCGCGGCTGTGTTTCGGCCTCATTGGGCGGCTCGTATCAAGGCATGTTCTTGGCCTTGGATGTTGCCATTTTGGGACAGATTCTGACAGAGCCTGGGAACTGGGCCGGTGTTTACTATGTGTCCTTACCATGTGCTAAAATATCGCAAAAGCCCATCTCGTCGTCGATTCCGGAGAGTTAAACTTGCTCACATCTTTCACAGCACCTCCAACTTCAACTCGCAGAAGCCGGCATCAAAGTCAAGTTCAATGTCACACGACGAAAAGATCATGAACACCGGCGAGAGACCACCACCCCCTTACACACCAAACGACATGTTCCAGTCGCAAACCCCGTCTCCCTACGTCTCTCCGCCAATACCTTACGGTCCGGTAGAATCGACTCTCCGTCCCGGCTTCCCTCCTCAACCGCCCCAGGTCCAGGACATGGGACCCCGCGAACAACCAACCATCCAGTCACGCAACCATCAGTTATACCAGCTTCAACCGCCCTACCAGGCAGTCTCCAACCCACAATGGCCGCAATCCCCAACCCCACCCCTCTGCCGACATGCATACCCCATCTCTCCGCCGCAGCCGACAGCCTACCACCCCCCTTCACACTACCAGCCGCCCTCACCACCCCACCCACCACCCTCCCCAATCACCACAACCTACATGGACATGTACACCCCCATCGAATACCCCTACATCCTCACCGCCAAGCGCCAAATGACCCTCCTCACCCCCGACCGCACCTTCCCATTCTTCACAGCCATCTACCCGTCCTCGTGGTCCATCAGACCCATCCTCACCGTCCACAGCGGCGGCGGCGACGGGCCCGAGGTGGGCGGCGCGCTGTTTCACAACCTTACGTCCGGCAAGGTGGACGCCTTCCTCCTCGTGCCTTCAAGCGGCGGCGGGTACGAGGGCCGGTTCGACTACCGGTTTCGGAAGAAGTTTTGCTCGTATACGGGGCTGGGAACAACGCTGGGTGGCAGTGGCGGTGGCAGTCAAGATGGCCGGGAGGGGAAGATGATGAAATGGGATGTTGAGGGCGGGGCGATGGTGTTGCGCGAGACGGGGAGTGAGAAACATGAATATGATGAACATCAAGGCGGCAGTCGTCGGTGTTCTTATCTGGCGCGGTTCTCGGCACGGGACGGGGGCAGGAAGGGGGTCAAGGGCGCGACGGAGCGGATGGAGGGGCGGTTGGAGGTTTGGGGGGCTGGGTTGACGGCGCTGCAGTTGGGGGAGGTGTTTGTTACGCTGGTGGCGGAGATGGAGAGGTTGAGGAGGGATAATGAGGACTGGGACATTGCGGGGACGGTTTTGGGGGCCGTTGTTGGGTTTGTCTAACTACTACCTACCTACAAATAGGCGCTGGAGGTATCCAAGTTGAGCACACTTATCTTCAACCCACCGTCCGCTACAGTGAGTCTGCTACACCTGTCCCTGAGCAACCCCTGAACTTGCCAACCAGCCCCTTTTCCTCGAATCCTCAGCACGGCGAAACAGACCCATCCTTTTCTCGCAGAGTCCTCTTGTTTGCCGGGAAGTGTGGAAGCATCAACACTCGACCCCCCGGGACTTCCGTCATAGTCTTTCCCTTTTGTGCCTCGCCACCTAGACGCCACATCACCGACCATGATCGTTGTAAGCAATCCGGTTGGGGGACCCATTCCTCTTCCCTACCCCCTTGATAGAAGCACTCAATATCCGCTCCGTCACCGCGGCGCTTCCATTGATCCCCTCCCTCGCGATGAAGTACGCCGCTAGGCCAGCAACATGTGGCGCCGCCATGCTCGTCCCGCTCAGGACCGCGCTGGCGCTGTCGCCGCCCTTGTACGCGCTGGGAATCCACACACCCGGCGCAAAAATATCCACGCCCTTCCCCCAGTTCGAGAAGTCGGGGCGAAAATCCCGCTGATCAATGGCCGCGACGGTGATGGCCGAGGGCGCCGAGGCCGGCGACCAGTTCCGCACGTCGTCTTCGTCGTTCCCCGCCGCCACCACGACCGTGATGCCGCGCCTGGTCGCCGCTTCCACGCCCTCGTTGACCGACCGCGTGTAGGCGCCAATCAGCGACATGTTGATGACGGCCGTCTGGGCCGACGACCCGGGGCCGGCGCCGGCCCTCTCCGTGTCGGCGTCCCGGACCGCCCACTCGAGAGCGCGCAGCAGGTCTGACATGGAGCCGGAGCCGTCGCGGTCGAGCACCTTGACGGCGACCACGACGGCCTTCTTGGCCACCCCGTGCGTCTCGCCCGCCACGATGCCCGCCACGTGCGTCCCGTGCCCGTCCTCGTCGGCGTCCGGGGACGAGCCGGCAAAGTTGGCGCCCCACACGGCGCGGCCGCCAAAGTCGGCGTGCGCGACGTTGATGCCCGTGTCGAGCACGTAGACGCGGACGCCCTCGCCGGCGGTGTCGCTGTAGAAATAGTCCGTGTAGCCGCGCCCGCGGTGGGAGATGCGGGCAAGGCCCCAGGGGGCGTTGTCCTGGGTGACCATGGTGCGTTTGGCGACCGCATCATGATGAAGGCTGGGGTTGGCTGCCACGGCCGCCGTTCTGACGATGGTGTCTTTCTCAACGTACTCGATCTTGACTAGCTGGTCAGCTGGAAACTTGGAGAGGTGTGTCTGGGACGATATTACCAGGTCGCTGACCAAGAGCTCGACGAGTTCCAAGGCCGAAATTTCAGCGACATAGCCCTGCAGGCCCAGGATGTCGAAAGTGTGTAGGATTCCGCGCTTTTTGTGCTTCTTGCAGTTCCCGTCAACCGTGTCCTCATGCTCCTTTTTTGAGGCAGCATTCACGGCCGCCTTGTATTTGACAATGTACGTGTCCGGGATGACAAGGTCAACCGAAACTGAGAGTCCTTCATTCTGGATCAGGGACAAAGCAGAGCCTAACGGCAAGGCAACTAGGGCAATGAAGCCACCGACGACGGTGTTGAATCTCATACTCGGAGGATGTTGAATGCTGAAGGCTGAACCAGCAGCCCAGCCGATCTCATTGATTACCGCGGCTTAGGTCTCGGAAGCGGTCTGAGAAGTCTCAATTCAGCTTGTGACTGCCCTTTTTTGACCCGCAGCAACTTCAACGGTCCACTGTCAAAGAAAAATCATGTTGGTACTGTGGTTGCCGGCAAAAGTTTTCAAAGTGGGCCGGGTACCGACCAGGGTCACGGACAGAGGCCCACCCTTCCCATCAATGTACCAACGCGTCGCGCGTGGCCGTCAAGTTAGAAAGGAATATGCATTCCATTGGCATCAATAACAGCTTGTTGCCGTAGAGGCATTGTATCTACACGCTCTCTAAGGAATTCCTCAGGGACTGCTTCCCATGCAGTATTTGTAGATACAATGCCTCTACGGCAACAAGCTGTTATTGATGCCAATGGAATGCATATTCCTTTCTAACTTGACGGCCACGCGCGACGCGTTGGTACATTGATGGGGAGGGTGGGCCTCTGTCCGTGACCCTGGTCGGTACCCGGCCCACTTTGAAAACTTTTGCCGGCAACCACAGTAGTTGTTTGTTGTGCTCAGCTTCAAAATAAGGATCGGCCGTGGCTTGTAGGGGTGGTGTTGATCTTCGCCTAGCTGGGCATCGCCGTCTTCAGCTGCCTGTCACACGTATTCTGTAAGGCTTCCAAGACATGATGGTTTTCCGAGACCAACGGGCGGATAAGTTAATATGGGGCCAGGCCTGACCGACATTTCAGAAGACGTCCACACGGGTCTTTGGCGCAAACGTCAAGAGTCCATGTCCCAAAAGAGTCAGACCTCGAGTTTGGTAACAACATGGATTAAAGACGCATTCCGCTCTGCGGCCTGAGAGTACCAGCTAAGGTAGGTAGGTACCTACATGTAGCTACCCGAAGTACCTTCCACAACATGACGACGCAGCTACCTAGGTACTTAGGCATGTAGTTGCCGCATGTGCACCCAGTCCTCATACATGTACACTCGTTCCATTCCCAGCGGCCCCAGCTGCAGAGCCAGCTGCAGCACCCGCCCCGGCCCCGGTGTCGTTCGCAGGAGCTCCAGCATTCGCCTCGTCGGCGGCACCCTTACCCTTACCCTTACCCTTACCCTCACCCTTCTCCTTCTGCTGATCTTTCCCCTTTCCTTTCCCTTCACATTTTCCCTTGCCCTTGCCTTTGCCCTTGCCCTTGCCTTTTCCCTTTCCCTTGCCCTGTTCATGATCCTTCTTCTGATCCTCTTCCTGATCGTCTTCCTGAGCCTCTTCCTGATCATCTTCCTGGCCCTCTTCCTGGCCCTTGCCCTTTCCTTGACCCTCCTCTTGACCCTCCTTTAGCCTCTTCACCCGGGAAAAGAACGGCACCACTTCCTCATCGTCCTCCTCGTCATCGGCATCGCGGACATCCACGGCCTTGGCGCTGGCCCCTGAGCGGGGAGTAGCAGTGAGGTCCCGGGCGGGGAGCCCAGCTGTCTTGAATCCCGCTGGCGCTGCTGAAATCATCACTTTTAGAAGACGGTTGAGTAAGGCAGGTAGCGACTGGGGAATGGATTTTGAATCTGCATAGGTTGTGCTTGGGGGGGGAGGGGGGGCAGGGCTTACCTGCTACGCTGCGTCCGCGGATTTGAAGGGCCGAGGAGGTGCCCAGGAGGAGAAGCGGCGTGATGATGGCGAGAAAGGAGGTTGTGAATTGCATTTTGAGTTTGGATTTCAGTTGTGCCTAGGGAGGGACCGTTGATTGTTGCTGGATCCAACCGGTTGAGAAATGTCAAGAAATGATAAAGACTGGATGTATGAAGTGAAATGAATGCAGCCGTCAATGCTGGATTATATCTGGAAGGAAAAGAAAGAGAGAACCCTATCGAAGGGAAGAGAATGCAAGAATACCTAGCTTGAAATATGTCTTCAAGTTGGGAGAGAAATAGTCCACGGATGGGAGACTGGAGCACACCGGTTTAAACCTTCAGTTCACTTCGCTTAGTGTGATCTAGACCGTTTCGCCAAGAAGCGCAATGGAAGCATGTTTGACTCAGTTTTGAGAAAGGCGGAGGTTCAGCTGAAGCGCTCTCACGTTTCAACTAGCGAATTGATCATTAGGTACGAAGTACAGTAGCGGTGGTTTGCAAGGGGAATGCAAAATCAAAAATAGCCCGAGACGGGGTGCCCTTGGTTATGCTCGAGTCAGGCGCTCGGATGGGGGCGCAACCGTGCGCTTGGAGTTTCAAGGGGATCAGCCATGCGCGACACGCTAGAGGGGGATTGAGTTTAGAGTTATTGGAGCCTCCACTTGTTCAAAACATGGCAGAGAATAGGGGAGCTTGTTGCAGCTTTGCGAGGGGTTGATCATGGAAACCGGGCACTTGTCAGGGGTAATTAATGCAGACAGGCTGCACGAGCACTGGAACGGGCTCATGCTAATTCTAGCAAGAAGGGGCCGAGGACTAGTTACTCCATGTTCTACCGGGACAGAGACTTGACGTTTTGAAGTGTCGGGCGCCCCAAGTGCAATTTTATCCGCAGTAAGGTAGGTAAGGTGCCCAGTTGAAGCTGCGGAAAGTTCTTGGAGGTTCTAAAGACGACCTAATACTTGAAATAACGTAACGTTAGGTTCCCAACTGCGGCGACGCAGGACCCGGAGGAACACGAGAACCCTGGCGGTGGAACCTACCCTCCAAAAGCAGAAGTCGGCTAAAGAATGGCTGCAGGCACATATCAGGAGCAGCGAGGACGACCACCAGACGCCGGACAGGAAATGGACGGAACTAGACGCGGATGTGACGACTATCGGAGAGTGGAAGGCCCGCCGCAGGGCACAAATGGAACGCGCAGA
>MU863636.1:67002-150525 GCA_033575675.1 Parathielavia hyrcaniae
TCTGCACCGAAGTGTTACATCACTAAGGAGATACCTGAAGCTTGTTTGAACAAAGTTTTGGCGTCAGCGCGCGGGCTATAGCTGCCCACCTAAGGTGGCACTGTTATTAGAGCTGCGGGTTACATAGACTTTGGCCACCTCTCACGGATAAGTCATTATGATAATGCATAGGGAGAGAGTAAGGTCGTAATAGATCACGATGATGAAACAGATCGACTCACTGGAAGTCAACCAGCCACGGGTCCGGCTTCGGGGAGCCCAGCTGCGAATACGTCTCCTACTCCCTAGGTACCAGTTAGCAGATGAAGACATTTCAGATCATCATATTATGACATGCTTGTCTGAACTATGAAAGGGCAGCAGTCTTGGGCCGGTAACGGAAGTCGTTGAAGCATGCTTCGTTCATTCTGCCTGAATTGTACCCCCCCGCTCACTCCTGTACAAGTGCTATGCAGGCTACGTCACGAAGTTGGCCTGTGACAAATGCTTTTACCTCAACATGCTACGTACTCAAGCTCCTCAGGGATTGAGAGAACAAGAAACGAAAGAGGCGATGGCACTTCACCTCATTGACGTGTTCATGGTGCACCTGCAGTCACATGGATGCAACCGAGTCGAACTGCTTGGGAAGAAACTGCTACAAAGGACCGGTCAGGCTGAACGCACGATCTTGTAGATCACTGACTCTATCGGCAAGATGTGCGAATATAAAGCATCTCGGCAACCATGGTCCGAAAGAGCCCGGACTTGCATCACCCTAGCGAGGTCCCCGTCATTCGGCATAGACTCGCAGAGTCGAGAGGGGGGAAAGCAACATATCGGCCTCTGTGGTTGCAATCTGATGGAGTGTTCTCATGCAGTCCATCGGGCCTGCGGCATCAATAGACGCCACCTCGACTTTTGGCAGGTTTTCAGCTGGCAATTGTGAGCGGGTATCCGCGTTTCAGGTCCCGATCGCTGGCAAAGGCTGGCTGGGTCTCGCTCACTCGGTTGCCAGCGCAGCAGAGGCATTTGTTGACAAATGACGGTTACGTGAGCTAACCAGGGCTCTGGGCCGGCCAACGCAGCTTGAAGATCGGCTGGAAACCTTTGTACCTACCTCTAGGCACTGTGGGTCAATGAGAGACGCCATGCATGTGCTGTACTCGACCCTTCAACTTAACTCCACCAAAGGACATTATTGAAGGAGTTAACAATGGGTAATACAACAACGGTAATGGGCAACTGCCATGACTTCAGTTCTCACTCTTTCCGAATCACTGCCTCAATGTGCCTGTGCTCGATGTGTTGATGTATCGAAGGACTACAGAGTTCAGCCCACTGTGCGTGCTGCCGTTGGTGGGTAGGTACCTATTGTGGCGCCAAGTATGTATACTGCATGCAGGCTGTAATATTGAAGCCCGACGGGCATTGGCAGATCCTTTCTGCTTTTTTGGACACTGCGTGAAGTTGCCTGCCCCCTCCTCAGCCCTGGTCAGGCTGTCAGCCAGCACTCATACCAGTCCAGAACCAAAGGGGCGTGCTTTGTGTCCTTGCTTTTGACTGTTTGACAATAAGCATCTGAATTGGCTGTGACAGGCGAGGTTGCACCGACACCGCTTGACTACAGAACTGGTGTGACGGAACACGGCCTGATTCGCCCAGGTCCCTGGAATCAAAAGCTGACCGGCCAGGTTCTTGCAGCCGCGAGGTCTGGGTACTGCACTCGCGATTTGGCCGGCATTCACCGTGCCGGGGGAGGAACTAACCGCCCGACGCGAGATCGAGTCGTTCGATTGGCCGGTAAGTCGGCCGCGCCAAATCGAGAATGCGGAGTGCTACACCCGTGATGTCCACATCGAGCATACCTTTGGCCTAGGCGTTTCCTAGAAAACTTCCGAGAAGCTTTCTTAGCCTTCAGGTACTGAGTGCGGGCGATCGGGATTCTCTTCTTGGCACGGTTCTTGGACCATGTCATCACTCCCGTCCAGGACAGCCACCCCAGACTTCTTTCGCTTCTCGGCCCGAGGCCAGACAAACAGACGTATTAGCTAGCTGGGGTTGTCAGCTGTCTGCGGGCCTTACAAGGAATAAGACATGACTGACTTGAGACATTGCCGCCAGTAAGGTACCTGTGTAGCGAGGTAGGTAGCTAGGGTGTTTGTATCCTCCAGGGACCCCATGCCAGCCATCCTAGGCCCGCGGATCGTAACCATTGGCCTCCATTTCTTGGGGGTAGCATCTGTTCGATAGATTCGAGTCACGTGCGCCACCCTAGAGCGATGGGAGGATGATGAGCCTCCAGCCGAAGATGGCCCTTTGAATGTCGAGGCTCTGCTACCCTGTAGGGCACACAGACAACATCCCTTGACATCTACACAGTAAGGGAGGCTCCTGGAGGGTGCCAGATGGCGGGAGGTTGCAGGACCAAGAAACAATGTGGCGAGGGCGAAGCGCCCAAAGTCGCAATGATCGACGACGACGCCTGGCCTGACGGAGGTATTATGCACCTCTGAGCGCGTTGGCGGCCGTGGTCAAGCTGAACGTCTTAATTTGAGGCGTGGCAAACGGCGGGATAGAGAGAGCTGGGCCGGCTGGCTGCAGACCGCCCTCCGCGATGGGTAAGAGGCTTGCCGGATAAGGAGGCCGAGCTGTGATTCCTCTTGTCTCGGCGGTTGCACAGCATCGTCGTGTCCCAGAAAAGAGAACAGCGATGGGGTGGATGCAAAAGACTGGAGAACAAAACAAGGAAGAAAGTGGTATCGTCCAGCATTGGGATAGGGGAGCTTGGAACGAGCATGCGGCCGAGGGCGTCTCGAGCACCCGATGTCGGTCATGGCTGGGACCTGAGGTGTTTAGGGGACAGCATCATTCGAGAGGGCAACTGAGCGGGAAGGTGTATATAAACCCCCTTCCTCTCGCCCGGTCCTCTCTCAACTTCCTCTCCAGCATCAAGCACAAGAATCCTGCCTAGCCAACAAAACCAACAAGCCAAAGCCGAGTCCCGCCATCCCCACACACACAGCCAACATGCAGTTCTCCAACATCTTCACCGTTCTGGCTCTCGCCATGACCGCCACCGCCCTCCCTGCCGCTGACGTCGCCGCTCGCCACGACTCTAAAACCTGCAACAACGAGCAGAAGTCCGTCTGCTGCAACGGCGGCCTTCTCGGCGGTATCGGCTGCACCGTCGGCGTCCTCTCCATTCTTACCGGCGACACCTGCCAGGGCTCGGCCTACTGCTGCGAAACCCAGGCTGCCGCCGTAAGTCGCCCCTCAAGTGGATGTAATAGCCGTGGACAGACTGGGCAACGCTCTGACCTTCCTTTTTTCGCGCAGGGCGCTATCGTCAACATCAACGCTCTCAACTGCGTCAAGGTCTTCTAAGAGGTTCGACTCGGTCGGGTGTTGTCGCTAGGGCTGCCCGCATCATCGCTGTTTTGTGCAGCCCCGACCTGAGCTCGAGCGATTGTAACCACTGGGCTGGGCTGGAAAGGGATAGGCGAGGGCGATGGTTCCGGGGGCCTTCAAGGGGGGGTTTCTGTTGGCTTCGGCTTCTTGTTGCTTGCCCAGGCCTGGGTGTACGCTCGCTCGCTTCATTTGAGCTTCTAGTCACTTGGATGAAATCCAATCTTTAGCCGGCTACTTGATCTTGCCTCCGGTCAATGTGGCGTGTGTCGTATTCGCAGATGGATGCCATGCTTGCTTCGGTGCTATGACCCGATGAGACGGGTGTTGCCAATGCAGGTGGAGAAGAACTGAAACTGAACTGAAAACTAAAGCCTGGCGGTGAGCTGGAACAGTTTCCATAGGTACGCAGTAATTGCTGCATCCAAAAATACAACTTGCCCGAGTAACCAACTTTGATCGAGTTTGGGCCATTGTCAGCTCGTCATCCAGAACATTAGGTACGATGGCCGTGAGCCGTATTATTGACGGCCACTGCTCACTGGTTGCTCCCACTCCCGAGCTGCTCCTTGGCTGGCGTCGGTTCCGGTTGTTGGCCAACTTGCTCAAGGTGCTGGTGTCGCTCCAGTTCGGGGTGGGGTTGCGCAGCCTGCAAGACTTCCTTGGCTAGCAGTAGTACGGGCTCGCTGGGCTCAGAAGGCTGGGCTTGCTCTGTTTGATCCCTGTGGCTGACAGTCAGCACCTCAAGTCAAGGGTCGCAACGCCGTTGGGATGCTGTCTCCCGCCGGATTCCACGGGAGAGACCCGGATTGACTCACCCGTCACGGTCGACTTCCATGACTTCCGAGTCCTCGCTCGACCCTTGCGCAGCTCCCTCTCCGCCGCCATTCTTGTTCAGCTTCTCTCCCTTCCGAGGCCTCCCCGTCCGGATCCCAACGGTGGGCGACTTCTTCTTGAGCGCGTACTTGACCTGGTGGATCGAGTAGCCCGTGATCCTCATGATCTCCGACGGCCCCATCCGCGCATCGCGGTGTAGGACCTGAATCCGTATCAGATCTTCTTGCTTGAGTTGCTTCCTGCCAACTACTCCCTGCGGCCGAGTCATGGTGTCGATATCGGTGATGATGAACGGTGCTGTCTGATGATTGTTTTTGGGTCAACGGAGACATGCGGTTGTCGAAGATGGGCTGGAAACTGCTCTGGTTGGCTCTTGGCGTGTCGAGGTGGGGCTGCGGGGCGCGTAACCCTGGTGGCACGGTCATGGGCCTCAGGCATCCACGCGTTTGTTTGTGTGTCACGATTTAATTGGCACTGCAAAACCGGTTTTGATCCCTGCACCCACCAGGCCATCACCAAAACACAACCACGGACATCATCGTCGCCAGCAAAAGATGTCAACCTTCAGCTTGTCCATCTTTACACCAATTACCCAAGACATCAAAAAGTCTCAGCAAGTCAACCCTTTACTACAATGGGTTATGCGCATCAGTTGGCCCTGAGAGAGGCCCGCATTCAAGGGACCTGCGACTTTCTCGACAAACAGGGCATTAGCTACAGCCACAATGACGTCTTCAAGTTCTTTGGCACAAGCAGAAGCACCGGCTGGAGAATTCTCAGGCAACCTCGAAATCAAGATGCCCGGGAACGCCACTCGGTAGAAAACCGAGGCCGCAAGAAGAAGCTCACCGCCGAGATGGTCGCCCAGATCGAGAAGTTCATTGAAGACAACGGGTTCGACGGGCGAACCATTACTTGGGCTGGGCTACCTGCAGCCGCTGGCGTCGATGTTGATGTATGTCCTGCACCTAATTCACTCATACTCGATACTAACGTACTGGCAGGTTCATGGTGAGACAGTCCGCCGAGCTCTCAAACATCTGAACCTTCAGACGTGTAACGCCTGCGAGAAGAAGTGCAGAGGCTCCTCAGGCTTACGCGAACATCAGAAGAACTGCTTGGCACGTTCCGATCACGGGACGCGGATGGTAAACAACAACAGCAACAACAACAACAATAACAACAACACCACCAACACCAACAACACCGCCAGCAACAACCGCGACATGCTACAGCATATCGCCAACGAAGGCAGCACATTAGTCTATGATCATGGATATGCTCAGGCCGAGTTCATCGTGAACCAAGACGCGGTGGCGTACGCCACGGGGGGACATGTGTCACATGGCCCTTAGACTTAGAGGGACCTCTCAGCAAAGCGTGGGCAGAACGAGAGGAGGAAACGCAGGCTTAGGCACTAATTATGTCCGAACTAAGGTACTTTGAGACAGTCCATTCAATGCTATTACGCGTTGACCATGCCCAGGTAGTCGACGTTTGGCACCAACGCGGCTGTCTCTTCGCACACTGTCCATCGCCCCGCCGTTCCCAACCAGCACACCTCACTGGCACCAACGCCCGCCGCCACCGCGCTCTCCACCCACGCCTCGCTCAAGCTCTCCGCCAGCTCCTCCGTAATCCTCAACGTCGGTCTCCGACCAGGCCTCAAGATACCCGTCATGACCTCAGCCCACTCCCACGGTCGCCGCAACCCACCAGGCACCCCGTTGAAATACTCCCACCCCACCACGCCCCCAATCTCCCCATACTTCTTCCTCAACACCCTAACCGTGCCCTCTAACCGCTCAGGCCGCACAAACCCACCGCCACCATTCTCCGGACTCGTCAGCTGGCCCACAACAATCCGCCTCGGATCCCACCCGCCCTCGCCCACAATACGATCAAACACCGCCGTCGTGGCCATACTCCCAAACCCGTTATAAAACTGGACGTTATACCACCCAATCCCGCTTCCCACCCGCCGGTCGAGCGCCTCATAATCAAATCCGCTCAGGTTGCTGCCCCACCCCCTTCCCAATCCCACCATCGCCGTTGCGACGGGCGCGAGGGTGACAGCAAACCCGCGGCCAAAGTCGGCGTGCAGCCTTTCGACGAGGCGGGCGATGCCGCGCTGGGTCATGGGCTCCTCGACGTCGATGTCGACGCCGTCGAGCCCGTGCGCCGCGAGCGTGTCGCGGAGGAGGGCGTAGGAGGCCTCAAAGGTGGCCGCGTCCGGGGCGTCGAGGGTGGAGCGGGCGAAGGAGCCCGGGGCTGCGCCGCCGACCATGGCGAGGACTTTGATGCCGGCGGACTGGAGGATCCGGGTCTCGTTCCAGAGGGTGTGGAAGATGGGGTGCTGCGGGGGGAAGTCGTTGAGGTGGATTGTGTTGTTGGCGTTGACGTGGAGGGCGCCGACAATGAGGTGCGTGAGGGCGATGCGCTGTTTGTTGATGAGGGGCAGCATGGAGATGGGGCGCCCGGAGGAGTCGTGGGTTGTTTGGTAGTAGAGGATCAGTCGGGGCAGGTCAGGGTCGGTCTGCGCGCCCTGTTTCGGGAGACGGGCCGCGAATACAGATACAGGAGCCCAGAACAGGGCGGCAAGCAACGGAAGAATAGGCTTCATGATTGATACGATAAAACTGTTCAGGGGAATGACTGACAAGTGTAGCGTGCTTAGGCTTTTTTCCCTGGCACAAATTCAGGCAATATTTACAGCCCAGAGTAGGCGAGATCCTTCCGCAATCGTCGGGACCCAAGTGGAAGGCATATTCGGCAATCGCCAATGTTTTGTTCACTGACCGAACCAGTGGCTTCTCTCAAAACTCAAAGCCGAATTACGACATTCCTCAGCGTGGTGCCCCTGAATGCCAAGCCACTCCTGAACTGCTCTGTTTACTATGAATCCCGCGAGGTGGCTCCAACTCAAACTGAGACTGGAAAGTTGATGTTTTTGCTTAGCCCACTGGCGTTCTACATAACACACCCGACAACGATTGTCCCCCTCCTAGGCCTGCTCATCCAGCTCCGTCAGTTTGGCCAGGATCTGCAGTGCCACCAGTCTCGAATAATACCTGCAGAAGGCCAGGTTACCACCGTGGAACCACAGTCCCGGATGTCCACTGCTGGTCCACATGGTCCTCGTCTCTCCCTCTTGATCCCAGCCCCAGATGCTCCCGACCGTATCCGGAAGCTCCTGATCTAGCAGGGTCTCAGCCACTGTCCGCATGTTTCTCGTACCCCGTGGCAAACACAATCTCGTCTGCCTCCAGTTCACTCCCATCCGCAAGCCTCAGACCTCTCGGTAGAACCTCCACCACCTCTTGGCCATGCTTGACCTTGACCTTTCCGTCGATGATCAACTTCGCGCCGCCGACATCGATATGATAGCCTCCTCCTCTCTGCAGGTACTTGGCAAAGATGCCTCCACCAGAGGGCCCGCTGTCGGTCTTGAAACCCGCCTTGTTCAACTGATCAAGGGTCTCCTTATCCCGCTCTTCTGCGATCGAGGTGAGGTCGACTTGCAGCGACTTGAGCACCTCGCTCGGCCAGCCCCGGACGGCGATGTCGCTGTCCTCAACCGGCGGCCCGCCTTCTTCATACAGCGTACCAAGCGTGACTTTCTGGATACTCTCGCTCGAAATGACAAGAGTGGACGAACGCTGGACCACCGTCACCTCGTAGCCGTTTTCCACGTAGTCTTGGCAGATGTCCATGCTGGAGTTGCACGCCCCAACGACGACGGCCTTTTTGCCCCTGCCATTCTCTCTGGCGCCGGGAAAACTGGCCGAGTGCCACAAGGAGCCACCTTGAAACGAATCGATCCCGGGAATTGAAGGCATGTACGGCTTGCCGTTGTGCCCTGTGGCGATGATGAGGTGAGCCGGGTACATCATCCTGGTCTCCGCATGGCCGTCGGCTTGGATGCGACGAATTTTGACGATCCATCGCTTGTGTTTCTTGTCCCAGAGACACACTGTCATCTCCGACTCTGTCCACACGTTGAGATCCAACGCCTTGACGTAAGATTCGAGCCAGTCCGCCAGCTTGTTCCTTGGGTGTGAACACTGGACAAGACTCAGGAAAAGGAATGTACGGCAAGTGGTCATGCCATACCGGGTTATGCAGCACAAGCTGAGGGTACCGCTTTCGCCAGTTGTCGCCGACGGTCTTGTTTTTTTCGATGACCAGGGTCGGGATGCTCAGCATCTTGAGCCGAGCAGCAACAGACAGGCCTGCTTGTCCAGCCCCTAAACCGTCACCTGTCAGCAATCACGCTGCTCAAACTTTTATGCAGGAAAATCAACGACACTCACCAATGATCAATCCGTCCGGGTCTCCTTCTTCAAACTCCCTCTCCGCCCGCCTTCTCTCGGTCCAATTCCTTCTCCCCTCCAAAGCGCCATGCTCCACGCCAAGCTCCCTCCTCGGTCCCGTCTTCTCCCCCATGCCCTTCACGCTCTCCAGTGTCGTAAAGAGGGTCCAAATCTTCCACATCCCCTCTTGCTCCTCGACCGCCCTCACAACACCCCTGCCCAGCCCGCCAAACGCGCCATTCTCGACCTTTACAAAGAACCCCACACCCGTCACACCCCCGGCGGCTCGGAGGTCCATCACCTGCGGCTTGCGGAACGCGCTCGATACGTTCACCTCACACTTCAACCCGTCCCGGCCCACGATAAGGTAACGTTCAAGAGGAGGACCCAGGAGGTTTTCATCAAGGAAAGCGCGGATCTTGACGGGCCCCTTCAGCGTGCGCAGCCGCCACGACAGGACGAGGTGGTCACGCCAGTAACCCGTCGCAGCGCTGTTGCCGTCGTCGTCATCGTCATTGCTGGGGTTGGGGAGAAACAGGGCTACGACGGCGGCATGGTCTTTTTTGGCTAGGGCGTCGTTGAGGGAGGAAACGATGTGCTCGGCGACGGCGCCAGCGTCGATGGCATCGGCTGAGGTGACGGCGGTGCGCGGCCAGGGCGCAGGCGGCAGGTTGAAGGAGCCTGGAACGACCGACTCTGGAGAAGACATGGTGGGGAGTTTCAAGTTTCAAGTTGATGGTGGGGGTTGGGTTCGAGTTTGATGGCGAAGATCCCGAAATGGTTGGAATTGACTAATGGCAGAGCTGTTGATGCAAAAATAGTTGAAAGCTTCAGGGAAAGGAAATCGGCAGTAAATTGCAGTGATGAATGAGACCGGATGTGAGGGACGGGGGAAAGAAAATAAAATGGAAGGAGCAGCACCACCTCACTGGATTGTTTGAGAACAGACCAAGCTGAGTGGTGACACAGTCGGGTGTGACAGCCCCTTCCCATGCTGAACTCAAACATCCCGTTAAGGTGCTGCGTCCCCGGGCCCTGATCGGCGTTATGCCAGTGCAAACCGAGCGTGACATGGAAGGTGCCCTCTTGCCCGGCATCGGCCACGCCCAACCCGAAGTGCAGCCATGCGGGAGGAGCAACCTGGAGGTGCTAAGCCAGGATAATGACCACCAGGACTCCAGACATAGGCTGTCTAAACCTCTGACTTCAACTGCGACTTCGGGGCCCGGGTTGCTGACATTTTCGTTGCGAATGGAAAACCCCGTAAGCAGGAAGTGCACTTACTAATTTGGCTTAATGTGATGCTCAGGCGATTGGTACGGTATACCGATAGGAAGGAGGCGGTCGGTGACGTTGGAAATCGAAACTAAGATGGGTGAGTCGGTGGTTTGACTTGATCTCGACCGGATCGCTGACCGATGCGTGGGTGGTTGTAATTAGTTGTCGGGGAGATGGAGCGAGTGCTCTGCAAAGAGTATCTTAAATAGGTAGTAGGTGAACCGGTGGCCAATGCTCCTTCAACTTCTTCCAACGTGATCGATTGACCTTGTGACTTTTGTCTTCGAGTCCCCAGTTCGTCCCAGCCAGCGGGATGGAAAAGCCGCCACAGCCACTCACTTTGTTCACTGTTGTCAACGAGTTCCAATGATCAGTAACGTTAGACAAATGCGAAACAACAAAGTGATTAACAAATGTCTATGATCTATCAATGGTCAGCTGAAATCTAGTTCCCAAGTGGACAGCCTGCACACAAAGCTGGTGTCGTGTAACTGAAGTCACGCTCCAGATTCATTCCGAAGAAGACACGCAGCGAAAAGGTCCATCACACCACAGTTACTATCCGACGATATTAAAGGGAACCACCATTCCCAATCACCCGAGTGTTTCCCTTTGATAGGTATCGTTGCAAATCAGACGGTATAGCACTGGCTTTGAAGCCAAGTGCCTCGAGTACATGCTCAGCCCCCATCCTCGATACCTCGCAGAGCTCCATGAAAGAAAGAAAAATCAGGTCTCGCAGTTTTCCTCCTTCTCTCCCCACAGAAATACAAATAACAACTTCTCAAATCCAGCAAAATCAGAAATCTCCATCCAGCCAGCCAGCACCGTTTTCCCTCCCTCTCTATAATACCATGACTCCCATCACAAACACCAACTCACTCAGCTCCAAGTCCCCAACCCAAGAAGTCCTCAAAACAGGCGGTTCTCCAAATACCCCTGGTTCACTTCCTTCGTGTCCAAAACAGGTGACAGCACAATAATCTCGCTGCCATCCGCGATACCCTTAGTCGTCTCACTCCCACCAACCGAAACCGTTGGCGCCGCCTTCTTGTCGCCCTCCTCCAAATCCCCCACCAAACCACCCGCCTTGATGCTGTTGCGAGCATCCATAGCCGCCCCCGCAATCTCAGCGCACAACTTCACAATGGCCCCACCACTCAAAATCTTCATAACAGCCAGGTCTTGGCCCAGCGACTTCCAAGCCCACGCCCGAAGCTCGACCGCCGCGAGCGAGTCCACGCCGAGCTCGGCAATGCTGTGCTCCCCGGTCACGCTGCCGTCGGGCAGCTGCAGTTGGCTCTGCAGGCGGTCGACGAACCCCCCGACGAGCACCTCGACCATATCCTCCACGTTGTCGGCCGCGTCCATCAGCTGCTTGAGCGTCCTCTTCTGCTCGCCGTTCACTCCGTCTTTGCCGCTGTCGTCGCTCTCGTCCGCGCGCGTGGTGAAGTGTGAGAAGCGCGGGTCGTGCTGCCAGGAAAGCCTGGGGTCGTGGGCCGGGAAGCGGCGCAGGCCGGTCGTGATGTCGTAGACCTGGTCCGGGGATGGCTTGCCCGCCGCGATGGCCTCGACAAACATATGGTGGATGTCGCGCTCCGAGATGGGCGGGTAGCCCTCGCGCTCGAGGCCCTCGTACAGGTCGTCCTTTTCGCGGTAGAGAAAGCCCAGGCCGTAGATGACGCCGATGTTGAGGACCGAGCCGGGGAGACGGCGCTGGCGGCGCGAGGCGGCGAGGCCGTTCATGTACATATTGGCCGCCGCGTAGTTGGACTGGCCGGCGTGGCCGCCGATGGCCGCAAAGGAGGACGTCATAATGAAGAAGTCCATGTCGGGGTTGTCAAAGACGATGTCGAGGTTGCGCGACCCGACCGTCTTGGGCTGCATGACGCGCTGCAGGGTGTCGAGCGACATCTGCGAGAAGACGCGGTCTTCGAGCACCATGGCGCCGTTGACGACGCCGCCTACCGGGGGCAGGATTTCGGCGAGCTTGGCCTTGAAAGCTACCACCTGCTCCAAGATGGTCACGTCGAGCGCCTCGAAGAGAACCGTGACGCCGCTCGAGAGCATCTCGGCCTGCCACCTCGGCTGAGTCTTGGGCGGTTTACGGCTGCAGAGCACAATGTGGCGGGCACCTTGCTGAACCAGGAGAGTGCACAGACTCTGCCCAAAGTCGCGCGTCAAGCCGACCAGGACGTACGTTTTGGCCGGGTCAAGCAGCTGAGTGCCAACGAGCGGCTTGACAATTTGGGACACCGAGCGCTCGGCCTTCCAGTCGACAATCTGGAACGCCTGCCTGGGGCAGACGGAACGAACGAGATCGGGGACCGTGATCAGGCGAGGTTGGATGTCGGATTTCCAGGACGCTGCCCCGAAGAGCGCAAGGTGAACAGCCCGCTTGAAGGTGGCGTCGAAGGAGGCAACATCCTTAACGTTGCTGAGCGACGAGTACGTGCTGTACCTGCAGTTTCCTGGCAGGCTCTGCATGAGCATCTTGGAGAGCTTGCTCGCTTCTGGGAGCATGTCGATGACCCAGGCGCCTTTTGATGGGAACAGAGCCTTCACCTGCCGCAGGGGCGCACTGGGATGCAGGTAGGTCATGCCAGGGGTAATAGCGCACTGAGCTGCATCAGTCGACACAGCTTGGATCGGAGTAGTGCCGTTGTTGTTGAGACACTCGTAAAACATCTTGTCCGCGCCGACAATGAGAATCGGTTGACCACGCGCCGACTCGATGAGCCCGAGGGCGGCGAGGTGGCGAGACACAAGCGCGAGGAACGCCTGCTTGTTCAGGGCTGTATTCTTGATGCTGGCCACAGTCGACAGCGGGATCGCGATGTACGACGCATTTGACTCGGAATATGCCACATGTGTCGTCCCGTCATATGAACTGCGTCCCAAGCAAAAGTGATAGGACCTCATCTCCACATTCACTGCCTCGGCAGTGCTGTATTCCACCTGAATTGTGACTTGATCTGGTATCTCAGTCAAAGTCTCAATCTTCTTGACATCGACCTGGTGCTCAGACTGGGTGTGAACAATCTCCACGACATTCTCGAGGGTGTTGACACTGTTGGACACTACCCGACGAGAAGCGTTGACGCGGTCATTGCCATCCTTCCAGGGCAAAACACGCGGAATGAGACGACGACCGTTCTCGAGGTGGACCTCACGCTCGTTGATCCAGAGCGGCTTGTTTTCCATGTCAGGCCCGATCAAGGCCTGCTTCGCGAGCCTGGCAAAGCTCTCGCTGATGGTGTTCACTGCAAGGGCAGTATAAAGGGTTTCGAGATCGAGCATCTGCAGCACCAGGCCCGGGGTTTCGGCCGCCAGTGTTCGAGCGAAGCCGAAAGAGGCCGCATGGTCGGGGTTGTAGAACCGAGCATTGTGCGTGACCCAGAGAATCGTCATCTCAGGCTTGAAGAGAGCCCGAAGAACACCCATGCGCTCCTTGGTCATTGTTGCCAGAACCGGCTCGTCGATGTCGTTCAGGAAGATCACAGCATTGAACGAGCCCAGGTCAGCGGGTTTGAGCGATTCAAGAGTTGGCACGACCTCGATATCTCCGCAGTGTGAAGCAAGATCAGAGGAGACGCCCGACGCGATGAGCGAAATCCACATCTGCTTCCCACCGACAATGAGCAGCCGGTTGACGAGTCTAATTGGATTAGGAATGGCGAGAGGCTGCTGCAGCATGCGCTTTTTGGGAGAATCGGCTTGTCGGACGATGAGCGAAAATCCTGAGGGACAGTACTGGTGCCCGTTCTTCATCGGGCACTCAAACCCGCACTGATCGAGCACATCGGGCCAATCCGGCGGCGAGGGAAGGTCTTTTCCGTTCGGAACAACACCGGCGCAGCGTTGAATGCGATGTCTCAGCGGGGCCCGGGAGACATCCACCAGCATCAGGAAGCCGCCCGGCCGCATCATGCGCCTGATCGTCTGGAGAGCAGTTGCGGTCTTCTGCGACTCAATGACCGAAGTGGTGAGGAGAACAAGGTCAAATAACTGACCCTGCTCCTTTCCGGGAGTGCTCAAGTCAACCCTGTCCACCATGGTCTTAGTCCGGAGTGAGTCGCTGGCCTGGATACGGCTCTCGAAATTCGTCTCCCGCTCATAGCCGATTCGGTAGAGCACAAAGGCGTCCTGTAAGCCTTCAAGAACATGCTCGGTCAGCCCGAGCTCGGGATCTGTCAGAGCCAAAACGCTCATGCGCGGATACTTGTGAGCGATTTGGCGGACTACACGCGAAACATGTTGCTGAAATCCCGAAAGTTGATGCGCCTCATCGATAACAGCCGGAAGCATGCCCGTGAGCAAGTCGGGAAGGTTCTTCCCCAGCTCGCGGATGAAGTCGAGAGCCAAGAAGTAGGGTGACTCGCGGATGAAAGCGTCCAAAGTCTTCTCCGTCTCGCTGGGCCATGAATTGCGTAATGCTGGTACCTCTGTCAGGCTTGAAGACGCAGGCCGGGGCCGGTCGATCCATCTATCATAGGCGTAGAAAGACGCGACCCGCTCGCAGCTCTCAATTAGCATCGGGTTCGTTGCGTTTATGATGCCATCGGTCTCTGCGTCGACAATCTCGTCATCCGGATCAACGTCGAACTTGGTCGTCAAGTACAGCTCGTGGTCATCGTCAAGCTTGGTTGAGCTGAAGGACCCAACGGTGAGGCCTTGCACCTGGATCTCCATCTGACCAACGGGATTGAAGATTTCGATGTCGGTCGTGAAGGATGCAGCTGTCTGCGCGGTAATGGGCGTCTCCTTGGTCATGTATGCGTCGACAACAAGCTGGTCTTGATCGCGGTCCTTGACGTCGCAGATGGCCAGGTTGAACCGGACACTGTCGATTTCCAGGGGAAGGAACGAAGTCCAAATCGCATTATCGCCCGGGGACGAGACGGTGAGGAAGGCAGTTTGAAAACATCCGTCCAGGGTAGCCGGGCTGATGGGGAGCGTTGTGGTGTCCTCGGTATGGTACTTGTGCAGGGTGCCAGAGGCAAAGTTGTACCGCCTCTCAATAGTCTGCAACGCTTTGAACGGCGAAGTGTACGCCAATCCGATTCCGGCCATCATCTGATAAAAAGCATCAGGGCGGGCGTGCAAGGCCTCAACCCGCTCCTTCGGCCGAGTCGGCAGAACGCCGGCAGATGGATCTTCTAGCAGGACGCTAAGGCGTCCGCTGAAGTTCTTCTTCATGTTGGTGCCGCCGTCCGCCATGATTGATGTCAGGGTGAAGGACGCATCAATCGTGCTCTTTGTCTCTTGTTCAATCGTCAAGTTGAACAGGGTCTCGACACCCGGCGTATGCGACTCGAGGATGACGCCGCTGGGAAACCTCAGGTCACGGAGCTCGACAACAGAAGCATGGCGGCCGGCCAGTGCAGCCCGAGCAGCATCCAGAGCCATGATAAGGTAAGCCGATGCGGGAAACAAAGCTTGGCCCTGAAAGTTGTGATGCTTGACCCAAGGAAGCTTCTGAAACTTGAGGATATTCCGCCACCGGAGCTGATGCTTGTTGTCATCGCGGGTACGGACGCCGAGAAGTTCATGGGGCTTGTCAGGCTTGAAGTGGTACTGCCGAGAGATGCGCGACTCCCGGTAAAACGGCTGAGAGTGGTCCCAGGGATAGGTGGGCGCGTCGCAGAGCCGAGCATGAACAAGATCTGGCTGAAGAGAGCAGGTGACAAAACGGCGGATCTGGGACGAGGAGGATCCAAACTCGGCCCACATCCAGCCCAGGAAGTTTGCAAAAGCCTCGCGATCGTCCAGCTTGCGGTCAAGCAGGCCGTAGTAGGGGAACACCGGGATGTTTTTCTCCTTGATGATATGGGTGACAGGACCTTTCAGAGCTGCGTGAGGTCCGACTTCAATGACGCAGTCGAATCGACCATGAGTCTCCAACGCCGTGCCGACTGCATCGTAGAACAGGACTGGATTGACCATGTTGTTCTTCCAATACTCGGCAGCAAGCTCAGTGTCTGAAGGTTCGCCTGCGCCGTACACGCTCGAGACCCAGTTCGTCCCATCGCCGTTCGTAGGGACAATGCCACAAGCTTCCAGAGCCTGGAGGTACTTGACCGAGGAGTCCTTCATGTGTGGGGAGTGGTAGGCCGTATCGACAAACAAGAGTCGGGCAAACTTCTGCTGCTTGGTCAGGTCTTCGCATGCTTGTTTGACAGCGTCGAGGTCGCCGGATAGCGTGGCGCTGCTCGGTGCATTGCTTGCGGAAATCCACAAGCGACCGGAGTACTTCTTCTGTGCACAGAACTCGGTGGCCTCTGCCTTGGCCAATCCAGCTGCAAGCATTCCGCCCTTGGCCCCGTTGGCACCACAAGCCATGTGCACACCCATGCCGCGATAGTGAGAGATCAAGATGGCATCGCGCAGGGAGATCCTGGAAGCCGCATACGCCGCAGCAATCTCGCCCGAAGAGTGGCCAATAACCGTGTGGAAAGCGATGCCGAGATGGCGAAGGAGCTCGATCAGAGCGAGCTGAACGGCAGTGCAAAGGGGCTGCGAGACAGAGGCCATCTTCACCCTGGAAAGACCCTCGTCGGCCATGATCTCGTGCTCCAGTGACCAGGGGGGCGGATCAGGGCAAGTCCTAAGGATTTCGTCGAGAGACCGAATGATGTTGGCATAGACCGGGCTAGAAAGCAGCAGACCGCGCGACATCGTGGCCCACTGAGCGCCCTGGCCAGTGAAGACGCCGAGGATCTTGGGCGTCTCGTACTTGGGCCGAGCCCGGATTCCAATGGCGGCTGTCGACGAACTCTCGCACTTGACGATGAGCGAATCGAGCTTGTCAACAAGACCGGAAACCGAAAGGCTGGAGACGGAAGTTCGGAATGGGAAAGCCGTCCGCCGGGCGTAGGCGTGCCAGGCCACCTCCTCGGATCTGACCACGGGGCCATGGCTGAGATAACCGCGATACCTCTTGACGATGGCAGTCAAAGATTTCTGAGACGGAGCAGAAAGGACAAGCGGCAGGCAGATTCGCGACTTGCTCTGAGTGTTCGGGTTGTAGATCTGACGCATGGGCATGGGCATGGGCCTCTTGAGACCGGGGCGGAAAACCTCGGCGAGAGGGTCGTGAACCTCTGGGACATACTGCTCGACAATGGCATGCGCATTGGTGCCTCCAAAACCAAACGAGTTGACGCTGCCGCGTTTCGGCTGGCCCGTCGAAACGCGGGGCCAAGCAACAGGCGAGGTAGGGACGATCAGGTGGCTGCAATACTTCTGAACCCGGGGGTTGAGTTGGTCCAGATGAAGGTTCGGCGGAACCGTGGAGTGGCGCATGCTCTCAATGACCTTCAGAAGCCCAGCCAAGCCGGCGGCGCCTTCAGTGTGGCCGACGATGGTCTTGACGGAGCCAACAACCATTTTGTTGTCCGAAGAAGCGGCCGCAAAATCCTTGTCACGACCGAAGAAGGCGTCCTCAATTGCGCGGGCTTCGTTGGGGTCACCGGCGGTGGTGCCGGTGCCGTGTGCCTCGAAGTACTGGCAACGATCATCGGGATCATTGGGGTCGAGGCCGGCGCGCTGGTACGTGTCCTGAATTAGCCGGGACTGGGCCTCCCAGTTGGGCATGGTGATTCCGCGGGAGCGGCCGTCCGAATTGACGCCCGTCTCGCGAATGATGGCTTCGATGTGGTCTCCGTCGGCGAGAGCCTGGCTCAAGGGCTTGATGAAGATAGCGGCAATGCCTTCGCCGCGGGCGTAGCCGTCAGCGGCAGCATCCCACATGCGGCAGTGGCCAGTGGGGCTGAGCATGTGCAAGTTGGACTCGACAACGAACTGCTCTGGAGTAAGGATGAGATTGGCGCCGGTGACGCAAGCCATGCCGCATTCTCCAGATCGCAGGCTCAGGACGGCTTGATGCAGGGCCACCAGGCTGGACGAGCACGCGGTATCGATAGTCATGGAGGGACCATTGAAGTCGAAAAAGTACGAGATGCGGTTCGACAGAATTGATCGCGCGTTGCCAGTGGCGTAGTATTGGCTCGTGTCGAGCTCGTCGCGCTGGGAAAGAGTATCGTAGTCGGCAGTCATGAGACCGGCAAAAACGGCGACCTTCTCGCCGGCGTACTGGTGCAGAGTGTAGCCGGAAGACTCAAGGGCCTCGTACACAACCTCGAGCACCATGCGCTGCTGTGGATCAATGGCCTCGGCCTCTTTGGGCGAGATATTGAAGAAGCTCGCATCAAAGACGCGATGATTTTGGTCGAGAAAATATGCCTCGGGAGAATTGGTCGTGCCATGGTGCTCTCCGTCCGGATGATAGAATGCCTGGACGAAGGCAGTCAGTAATGATTCGCACCATGATGGAAATGAGATTTCTTGCTTACTTTGATGTTGAACCTTTCGGGGGGAACGTCGCGCGTCAGGTCGACGGGGTCCTCCAGAAGCTCCCACAGCCGTGACGGCGTCGTGACACCGCCGGCAAAGCGACAGCTCGCTCCGACTACAACAATTGGCTCAGAGATGGGATTCTTGTAAGGCATGCTGCGGTCGAATGTCAGGTCGGATAGACCGGTGCAAACGCCGCGGAACAGCGGTGAGCTGCGACAAGATGACAGAAATTGACGAAGAACCGAGATGCCGTTTGATGAAGATGAAGAATTCGCAATGTAGACGACCTCTGGAGAACGCTGAAGATGAAGGACAGTAGCGACAAAAGCCAAAACGATGTTGCAAAAATCGGTTGTTGATGATACCAACAGTCAGAGAAATTCGTTGTTGTGAGTCGTTGTGTGGGAGAGAGTTGGAGAAAGCGAAGAGGAGGAGATAGGATAAATCGAACCAGGGTTTTCAGGGCACGCCGGCCAGCTCCACGATCACACAGTGTCTCTAGATAAGTGAGATTGTCAAGAGAGAAAGGTTGGAATGCTCTTCACAACCTGGGACCAGCCAGTTCGTCACAAAGACGGGCTCTGCAAATTCAGATTGATGAAAGCGCCGCACTGTTTCCCGGACTGTAGTGAATACCTTATCATAGCACGCCGAGTCACAGTAGCTGCAAAGACCATCAGGGTACCTGGGAAGAATCTGGGTTGAGTCAAGAAAATCTTTTCACTGTAGGCCAGCACGTTATTAACTCAGTCTGCCAGGTGGTGTTGTTGACGTGCTTCCATTTCATTCCGCATTTCCCTCTACCTTGGATAAAGGTAACGAGATTGGATTTAATTCTTGACCCCAAAGTCACCGTCAAGGTCTTGAGCTTTTTGGAACATGCCTGTTCTTTTAGGCCGAGGCATGGGATTTGGATGACGTTGCTCCCAGTAGTATCTGCTCTGCTGTTGCCCTCAAAATAAGGTGTCTTTGTTTTTGGTCTGCCGCCCCTTCCTCAAAAGTTAAAACTTGAAGTAGAGACTCCTTGGTAAACTGAAGATACAACTTCACAATCCATCCAACCTGAAAACCCGAATCCACGTCTAATTCAAGCCTTGGGGTACCGGTAGGCTGAAGTGCCTTGCGTACCTAAGCAAGGCATGGAACTGGTCAATTGCGAGAGTGCAATATCCGAACAACTGGGTCGTATTGAGCTTCGACGTTCTTCGAAGACGAGGGAGGAAATGGCCCAGTACGGATTGGAAGTTGTCGACTTTTGCTGCGATGGAAGGGGCGAGAAGGGAGCAGATGGGCTCCCCCAACAACGATGGAACCATACCCACCAGCCATGCCATTGCTTCCCCAGCTTATACACTTGAACACCTCGAAATCAATAGCTCAAACAGGGCCAAATGCCCAGTAATCGCTTTTCACCATGTCTTGGCATTTGATCCCAGGGGCTCGGTGTTGATGTTGATGGTTGTTGCCGAGTGACGCCCGGAGCCCCTGAACGCCAAGACCTCAGGTGAACAATGCAACAAACGGGACACCCTTGACAACGAAACACAGAGACAAAGGGCGACTTAATTACTTGCAATGTAGAGGACTCGGATGAGAAAGGGCCCATAAAGAATATTTGAAATGTGGCTGTGAAACACAAACGGACAGGTATTACTAATCTGCTGTCGTTCCGGAAGAGATCCAGCCTTCAACTGCGCCGCTGCCAGAGGCCCAGACCTGTGGTGACCACATTTTCACAACTTTCCCAACGGCCAAGGTCGCAACGTCTGCAAATTTGGAGGAGAGATTCTTTTACAATTTCCTTGCCGCATCCGAGACCCAAACCAACATAAAACATGTTTCACGCACCCGACTCCAGAACGCCTCCCGCTATCCGTACATCCGACTCTTCTTTCCCGTACACTAAGCCGTGGCCAACCCCCGCTTACATCCAGTTTAGGCAGCCACATCGCCCGTCGCAAACAGCTCCAAGAAGATCCTGCTCTGGTCAACACCCATCGCCATCAGCACTGCCCGCATGTGCAGCATGAACGGCTCGGGGGCACAGATGTAATATTCAGCCCTCGCGTCGCCCAGGAACAGGTCTCGCTCCCGGTCCAGCTTGGCGAGGTCCATTCGCGTCTCGCCAAACTCGTAGTGCACACCGGCCTGGTCCTCGGGGCCGAGGTCATGCAGAAACACATTCGCCGTGACGTTCTCCTTCTCGCGGCAGATCTGCCGGACGGCGTCGGCAAACGGCTGCATGGCGCGCGACCGGGACGCGTGGATCCACGAGACGGGCCGCTTGACGACGGCGGCCGACGCGGCGGTCAGGCTGTCGAGCATGGCCTTGAGCGGGGTGGCGCCGACGCCGGTCGAGATGAGCACCGCGGGCACGCCGTCCTTGGAGGTGTCCGTGGGGTCGACAAAAAACTCGCCCTGCGGGTGCGACAGCTCGACCTCGTCGCCGACGGCGTACCGGGCGTGCAGCATGTTGGAGATGAGGCCCGGGACGCCCGCCTCGCCGACGGCGTCCTCCCTCTTGACGCTGATGCGGTAGTACTCGGGCCCGGCCGTCGGCCCCTCGCTGAGCGAGTACTGCCTGCTCTGGAGATACCCCAGCTCGGGGACGGGCACCTGCAGGCTGACGTACTGGCCGGGGAGGTACCTTGGCAGCGGGGTCTGGCCGTCGGCAGGCGCCAGGTAGAAGCTGGTGATGACGCTGCTCTCGGGCACCTTGCGCACGATGCGGAACTTGCGCCAGCCGACCCAGTTCTCGGCCGCGTTGGCCTTGTACATCTCGCCCTCGCGGTTGATGAAGACGTTGGCGAGCATGCCGTAGGCGGCGGTCCAGGCGTCGACAATGGCCGGGGTGGCGGCGTCGCCGAGGACTTGGCCGATGGCCTGGATTAGGTACTTGCCGACGATGTCGTACTGCTCCGGGGCGACCTGCAGGGAGACGTGCTTGTGGGCAATGCGCTCGACGGCGTGCGTCAGCTTGGGCAGGTCGTCGATGTAGGTGGCATAGCTGAGCACGGCGCCGGCGAGGGCGCGGGGTTGCCGGCCCGTCGTCTGGCTGGTGGTGCTGAAGATGTTGTGGAGCTCGGGGTTCTCTCGGAGCATGTTCCCGTAGAAGACGGTGGTGATGGCGACGCCATGTTCCTTGAGTACGGGCGCCGTCGCCTTGACGATGGCGATCTGGCTTTCGGTGAGAGGAGCAGCCATGGGAAGTGTGTTGTGGTCCCTCTTGTGCTGTTGTCGGCACTAAGAGAGGCTCAAGTTCCTGCCGTGAGGTCTCGGTGAAGTGTCGACCTGTTTCAGATGAGGTTCTTCGAAATTGTTCGGCCCTGTCCGTACGTGGCTTCCAAGCTCTGAGTTGGAGCAAGTGGGGAAGTGCTTTGATGCTGTGGTGATAAGTGCCATCCCAGGACACCGCGGGCGACATAGGACTGAAAGCGGGAGGTATTTATGATGCTGTCCACGCCAGCATCATCCGACGCCGCCGTCGATATTCACCTTACTTACGCAAATTTCGTCGCCCGATTCCACCCCGTCGCACCTGCCGGACGCGTGGGACCACCGAGCATGCCGCAGTAGCCGAAGTAGAGGCAGAAATACACATCTCCGAGGGCCGTGGACGGTTCACATATGTCGTTGTGCTCCATGTTAGCACTTGGGTTGCTTCCAACCGGCCGAGTTTGCTCCGTTCGCCCAGAATTTGCCGTGGAGAATATCAGTATCGGCAACGACGAGCTTGGTGAGTCTGGCAGTCACGACAGATCAGCTCACAATTGGTAACGAAAACCGCTGAATCAGCCGGTTGAGTACGGCATTCAGGCAAGCATTGCATCTCCGCGGCGGGAACTTCCGCAACTGGATTTTCCGAATGTCTTTTGGGTATCCGAGTTCCCATGGTCCAGAACTCGAACGGATTCCACAAGTGACGAACGGCTCATCAATGGCTGGCAAATATCGTCTCATGCGCAGAATCGGTCACCTCCATGTGCTGACTTCCTTCGTTTACGCCAACAAGGACTCAGTTCCGGTGACGTCAAATCCTGGCTTGAAACTTCGCTCACGTGACACTGCTCGGCTCTTCCCGTTGGTCTCATCTCTGCCTGCTGCTGGATAGCGGATAGGGGCTAAACCCTAACCCTTGGGCTCCAGTTGCCCCTCGAACCGCCCGGAACAAGAAGCTTTGTGGCTCAGCCTCAACCTTGACGCATTGTTCAGCGCCAACAAAACCAAGCGTTCCAGTGCAATGGATCGCCCCTTGGATCCCTCCTTGTCTCGGATGCCAAACCATCAGAGGTCCAAAGCGAGCCGATGGCTGCGCCCACCAGGAACAAAACTGGCAAAAGGCGCTTGTTAAATGGAAGTGGCCACCCTTTGAGACCTGCGAGTTTATCAACCCAACGGGCCGCGAGGCCTCGATCGAGGGTTAGGTCCAACATCATCAAGAAGCGCGTGCCAAAGCAATCTGAACTGTAGACTCGGCTCTTTAACTTCGACAATCACGCGCTACATTTGTTGGCGACCGCATTGCTCGAGATTGCCCGCTTCCCCAGATGCCGCGGCCAGAGGGTTCTATCACGCCCATTCCGGGGGCGCGGCCGATCAGGCCCGGCGATCTTGACGGTCTCTGGTCGCAGCAGAAGCACGATGAAATCGTCAAGAGAGTCAAGTACCTAGTGCAGGACGACTTGGAAGAACCGCCGCACATCCACAAGGCGCGCCTAATCCTCCACCAGAGAGGTGTGCACTGGCGCGAGGTCAGCGACAAGGAGTACGTTTTTAACCCCCAGATTTATACCCTACCAAAACATAGCTAATTTTGAACGCAGGATTTTCGACATTCTGGACAAGCTTCCCAGGCCGCTATTTCACTTCAAGTTATGGAAACGGGAGCCGCCACCACCAGAAACGTCCGAGTACCACGACGTAATGACCAGGATCCATCGCGCCGAATTGGACTACTATGGCTTTGACAGCACATCTCCCAGCGGAAAGTTTCTCTACGGTATCCGTGACGCCAAGCAGGATCCTTACCCGTCCTCATTCTACCAGCGGCTAAAACAGGCCGGAGTGACCATCGACAAGATTGTCCACTTCACCCGCAAGGTTGCACGGAGCTCCGATGTCCGGCAACTCTCGCTTCCGTACAGGATAGACGAAAGACGAGAGCTCTTCCTGGCCGACCTGGGGAGATTTCTCGCCCAGGCGCAAGGCAGCCGCAGCGCCGTCCCACATTCCACCTACCGCACACCCTCGAAAGAGGACATCCGGTACATCGAGGACGGCATCATGAAGATCGACGGCCGCACGCTCGTGGTGGACACGACGCTCAACAACAGCCTGCTCCAGAGTATCCAGGAGGCCGACTACCGGCCGGGTGTCATCATCAAGGAGTTCACCTTCTGGCGCGACGGTGCCGACCAGGATGCTGAGGCTTTGGCCAAGGTTGCTCGGACGTGAGTTGCTACCCTAAACATCCCCTTTCTTGTTTCCAAGTTCATCCGTTAACCATACCATCTCGCGCAGGGACTACGCCACGACGCACTGGTTGACCCAGTACTACGACGTGTTCCAACGGCCGCCGGGCAGCGGCTTCGTCACCTGCAACCCCACCATCTACATCAAAAAGGGGGGTTCTCTGATGCAGGGGTTGAAGAGATCCGCTTCGACCTTGGTTGGCAGGGCCAGTCCTAGGTCTTAGTGATCTTGGCTAGGTGATGGACTGGGAGTGCGCCCCCCGAACATACCTTCGGCGTCCTTATAGCGTCCTTAATACCAGGACTGGAGCTGGGCTCTGGCTGTCTCCCCCGGACAGGAGAGGATTGGTGGTCGGATGGAGACAAACGGGTTATGTATAGCTAATGTAGAATACTGTGGTGTGGCGAGTGTTGACTTCTTTACCGCCTGAACTAATAGTCTAATAGTCATGAGATACTTGTGGTAATTGGCGCCGTTTCTCGGTTCCGATCATTTGTGAGAGTGGTGAGAGTGGTGAGAGTGGTGGCAATTCCCACGGTTTGGTTTTGAGTCTGCCCCACAGTACTACCTAGGTCTGTCACAGCACCAACCCCTAAATAGTGGGGGCGGGGTCGAGACGTGCCAACGCGTCGACGCGTTAAGTATTTCGCTTGCGCTTCCCCGTTGTTCCGAAATCGAGCGCGAGAGATACAACAAGTCTCGGGTCCCAACTTTCCTCATTTCTGCCCGTTCGTTGAAGTATCCGGCTTCAGCCAACATGACAGTACCCGAGAAGAAACCGGCGGCTCCGGCGCCCGCTGCGCCGGCCCCAAGTGCGTCCACTTCGGAGCCCCGACACGAAGAATACCAGTATCTGGACCTCGTCCGCGAGATCCTCGACCAAGGCGACCTGCGCCAGGACAGGTAACGCGCCGTCTATGTCCCCACTTCTGCCCACAGCTATTCAGTTCCCTGTCATTTAGGACCGGCACCGGCACCTACTCCATCTTCGCCCCCCGTCCGCTCAAGTTCTCCCTCAACCGCAACGGCACGCCGATCCTCCCCCTCCTCACGACAAAACGCGTCTTCACCAAAGCCGTCATCGCCGAGCTCCTGTGGTTCATCTCGGGCGACACCTCCTCCCACACCCTCTCGTCGCAGGGCGTCAAGATCTGGGACGGCAACGGCTCGCGCGAGTTCCTCGACGGCTTGGGCCTGACAGACCGCGAGCCCGGCGACCTCGGCCCCGTCTACGGCTTCCAGTGGCGGCACTTTGGCGCCCGCTACGTTGACGCCAAGACCGACTACACGGGCCAGGGCGTGGATCAGCTGGCGCGCATCGTGCACACGCTGCGCACCAACCCCTACGACCGCCGCCTGGTCCTCAGCGCCTGGAACCCGGCCGACATGCCGCGCATGGTCCTCCCGCCCTGCCACATGTTTGCCCAGTTCTACGTCTCCTTCCCGGCGGCGTCCCGCACAGCCCCAAACCCAACCCCCGAAACCGAAACCAACCCAGAATCACCACCCCCACATCATCAACATCAACAACAACAACAAGAACAACAACAACAACCTCAAGTCGGCCACCTCCA
This sequence comes from Parathielavia hyrcaniae, assembly GCA_033575675.1. Classification (NCBI taxonomy): domain Eukaryota; kingdom Fungi; phylum Ascomycota; class Sordariomycetes; order Sordariales; family Chaetomiaceae; genus Parathielavia; species Parathielavia hyrcaniae. The sequence continues at coordinate 92,222 of MU863636.1, forward strand.
CTGCCAACTTTACCAGCGCTCCTGCGACATGGGCCTGGGCGTGCCCTTCAACATCGCCAGCTACGCGCTCCTAACACACATGCTGGCGCACGTGTGCGGCCTGGTGCCGGGCTCGCTGACCCACGTCATGGGCGACGCGCACGTATACCTGAACCACGTCGAGGCGCTCCGGACGCAGCTGCTGCGCGAGCCGCGCGATTTTCCCGAGCTCGAGATTGCGCGGCCTCCCGTTGCTGCCGGGGAGGAGGACGCGATGATCGACGGGTGGAGGGCCGAGGATTTCGTCATCAAGGGGTATAATCCGCACAAGGGGATTGTTATGGAAATGTCGGTGTGAGATGGCGATGATGATGTTGTTGATGATGATGAGAGGGTGGATCGGAGTCTGTTGGGGGTTCGGTGCTAGATAAGAGTGAATGGATCGGGTGAATGCAGGCTGTTGTAGTAGTCCGGTGTGGTCATTTACTTGCTAGAGTATATTATTCCTATACAGAGCGTTTGTGGTGTACAAGCAAGCAGACGCCTCCTGGACGTTTTGCCTCGCCACATCTGTGACAGGGCCATTGCGCAAGACTTGAAAGACTCCTGCCTCTTTGCAGTCTCTTTAAACTCAAAAGGCGAACTCGAGATTCCTTCTCTTACGGCACGGGTTTGATCTTCAGTCAGACCCTTCAACAATTCAACACCCGGTGTCTCTTACATTACATCTCCACATCGAAAAACTACACAATATGCAGCGACACATGCAACGTGATGAGACGAGATTCCATGTTACAGACCCTCGGTCTATGTCTGAATGGCTATCTAAAGCGAGGCAGTCTCCAAGTATCATCACCCCTTGTACTCCAGGCAGAGCAAAACTCCTCTGTCTCTAGGCCTGTTTCTGGGATCCAACCGTCACCTTCTGTCCAACCGCGCCATTTTGCAGATCCAAATGCGACCATCTCTTTGGCATCGAAGAAACATCCCGTGGTATCGACATATACCTGCAAGTAAAATAACAGCATGGACACACACCAAGTCCCATCCAACACCATTATTCGACCGGCTTGGGGTGTACCGGGAGTTCCTTGACGTCCTTGGCCTGGGTGAAGTGTCTGGGCAGGCGGTTCTCGCCCTCGGCGTAGGGGAAGCCGGCCTCCTCGCGAGCCATGTCGTTAACCCACTTCTCGTTGCCCTTCAGGCCGCCCTTGCCGTGCTTCTCGACACCCACCTCGTTCCACTTGGCCGCGAGGTAGAACCAGCCCAGCGCGTTGCCGACGGTGCCGACCTCGTCCGAGACACCCGTGCGCGCGGCGTGGCTCATGCGCTTCCAGAGCTCGTTGTCGGTGAAGAGGTCCATGAGATGGCCGGCAACGGCCTTCCAGTCGCCGGGGGTCACGAGGTACCCATTGACCTTGTCCTTGACCTGGAGAGGGATACCGCCAGTGGCGGTGACGATGACGGGGCGGCCGGCATGGAGAGCCTCCGAGACCTTGACCTCGAAGCCCTCGCGGGTGGAGAGCTGGAGAACGACGTGGGCGTTGGCGAGGAGGGTGTTGATTAGCTGATCGTTGGGATCCAGGCGCATGACGCTGACATCCTTGATCAGATCAGGGTAGTACGTCTCAAGCTGGGACATGGTCTGGTCGTAAATCAAGCTGGCATCCGGGTCATCGACCGAGCCATTGCCACAGACCACGAGCTGGGGCACATCGGTGATGTTGGCCTTCTCGCACCGGCGGCGGAACTCGGCGTACGAGTCAATCACGGTAGGGATGCCCTTGGAGGGGTCGAAACGGGCAACTTGGGCGATGTACTTGCGGGCGGGCCAGTTGAGTTCCGTCCTACAGCGGTCAGCATCGGCGTACTGGCGACAATGTATGAGTGAGTCTGGACTTACATGCGCTGAGTGTGGCAGGCGACATTGTAGAGATTGCCATAGTAGCCAGAGTCCCACTGGTTGAGAGGCTTGTTGAGGCCGTCAAGCCAATCGGTGGTGGCCGGGAGATAGACAACCTTCTCACGGGGGACGGTGTGGGGGACGAAGATAGGGATCGGGTGGCTGATGAACATGTCACAACCCTGGATGTTGCTCCAGAGGAAGTCCCAGATGTCGGCCTGGGGCGAGCCAGCCTTGGCAACGAGGTCACTCCGGATCTGGATGTGGGATCGGTACAGGACCGGGCGGTTCGGGGTGGTCTTCTTGATCAGGGGGATGAGGCCGGGCATCTGCGGGTCATCGATCTAGTGCCTGTCAGCACGCATTGTCATCACATTCGGCGTCAAACCCTCCCCCACGCCTGTGCGGCGCTGACCCGGTCATGTGCCGGGAGGTGCAGCAGCCTTGCAGCAGGTGCGTGCATAAAGGAGGGGGGAGGACCTGCAGGGGTGCATCAAGGCAACGGCCGGTGAACGAAAGCTTCACTCACAATGACAACGTCAGCACCCCCTTCCTCCGGGGCACGCAGCGGGCCCCCTTCGGAGAACCAGTAACGGTTCGCGTTTTCAGTGATCCAGTCGATGATGGCCTGCTTTTCTTCGGCCGAGATGCGCTGGTCCGGATGGCTGACACCCTGGAGGATGTTGTGGATGTTCTTGGTGATACGGAACACGCCAGGCCGAGGCTTGGGCACTAACACAGGTGTTACTGCGTGGAACCTCGCGGCCGGGGAGTCGAGTTGCACTTACCATACCAAGTCAAGTCGACCCCCATGAGTCGAGCGAAACGCACCAGTGCGTGTCGCATTAGGGCAACACCACCGCCCTGAGGGGTCGAGCTGAAGAAGGCGACCTTTGTCTTGTTGCCCCTGAGCTTCTTGGCAAAGGTCATCATGGTCTCCCAGGTAGCACTGCCGCAAGTGTCTTTGTGGTTCTGGACCGTGGTCAGGTGCGCACGGAAGCCAGCATCCGTCTGAACGACACCTCGCCAGCCGACCTGGAGAAGAGGGACGAGAGAGGGGCCAAAGTTCCTGTCCGGTTTGTGAGTGAACATCTCGATTGTCCTTGCCCAAGTCTCCCACTTACATGATGCACTTCCGGGCCATGGAATCGGCCTGCTCATCCACGCGCTTGACATCCCAGAAAGTCTTCTCCTTGTGCTCGTCATCAGGGCGCATGACAACGGGCACAATGTCTAGCTCAAGCCAGAGACGAGAGCACAGGCTGGGACTCATGTACTTGAGCGTGGTGGGAAGACCAGCGCCGATGAACTTGGAGAAGTTCTCGTGCTCGTACTTCTCAACCTCGGAAATGACATAGTCGGCGATCAGGTCGGCGCCCATCTTCATGGCGTCGTCCAGCGTGATGTGCTTGACCGAGTAGTCCACGAGGTAGACAGTATCGTGGATGGCCAAGGCCACAACGGCCGTGTGGTCATCGGAGAAGAGAGCCGAAATGCCCAGATAGAGTGTCTTCAGTCTCGGTCAGCATATCGGTCCCAACATCACGAAATTGATGACAGCAGAGGGCCAACATACCGTCAGATGAGGACCGAATTGACCCTCCTTCTCGGTCGCGACACTCATCTGCCGCTTGCGGTGCACCGAAGTGCCCGTCGAGAACTTGCGGCCCTTCTCGAAAGCCATGACTGCTTGGACAAAGGGACGAATGCTCTTGGGATGGAGATGATGAGGGTGCTCGGTGGGAGTCGCGACACCGGTGGTGGGTGCTGGCGAGGAATCCGGACTGGCGAGGGACCGAATGGGATCACGATCGACAATCTGTGGAGTTGGAGTGCGCCCGGGGTTGGAGGAGGCCGTGCTTATAGCTCCCGCATTTGGCGCCGTAGAGGTGGTCGAAGCCGGGGGCGGGTCGGTGGAAGTGGGGTGATGAAGGGGTGATTCTGAGGAAGCTTGCGTCTCGGGAAGCTGCCGTGGTTGGGATGGCACGGGGGCTGCATCTGAAGGTGCAGCATGGTGGGCGCTTGAGCTGTGGCTTTGGTCTGGATCCAGGTGCAGCTGGGAAGGTGGGGTAGCTTCTCCCCGAGCTCCCTTGGGCTGCTCCTGCCCGTGCTGTCCCTGCCCCGGGCTGCAAACACCATCTTCCCGTCGGTCGGCCATGACGAGGCTTGGCTATTTTCGCTTTCTCCGTGTTGAAGTTACTCTAAACAAAACTGTCAATGTCTCGATCCGATGTCGTGGGGAGCACCGGGTGCCATCCATGGACGAGTACGCTTGCACCATCGTTCCATCGTGGTGGCACTGCGAGGTGGTACACACACCGTCACCCCCGCGCTGTAATACCGGTACGCCCTCGCTCACCTGCAACCGCTCAGACGGCCCTGGTTCGGGGAGGATCCCGACATCCTGTCATGCTGCATGCCGACTGCGAGTCCGAGGGCTATTGGACCACAAGTGCCACGTCCACTGGCTGCCCTTGCTGCCCTCGACTTTCTATCTTGCAGCATGCGTGCAACAAAGTCGGTGTGTGTCCAACCGGCAAACCATCATGCACCAGCTGTGGTCCGGACTCGCTCAGACAGCAAGGACCCCGGCGGATGCGGTATGGAAAGGAGGGGGGCGGCTCTGCGACTATTGAACCCAAGACAGAAAGGGACGAAGCCAGCTCTAGACTTACCCGTAATGGTTTGTCCCCTCAGTGCTCTTCACAGCTGGCGGTGAGGCCAGACGGAGGTGTACTCGGTGTTCAGGTTCAACGAAGTCCGGGGCTCCGGTCAAGCTCGCAGAGGTCTTCTGCTTCTTGGCATGTGTTCGGGTACCAAGCACTCCGTGAATTGACACGTTCGTTCACGCTGGGAAATGGTAATTTTGAGAGGGCAACACTGGGCAGATGCTCGCTCAAAATAGGTGAGAAGGCGAAAGTTGGCTATTTAGTTGCATTGATACTGTTGCTTCCAAGGTTCAGGATCTTCTTGGCTTCCACGTTGGATGGTGATGTCAAGGTAGAAGACGTTGTACTTTTGGTGGGGTAGCGGCCCGAGTGGGTCTGGTCTGGAACTCTGGAACCCTACAATGTGGGGATTTGGCGGGGTTGCAAGAGTCGGTTCCGGGATGAGACGAGGTGAACTGGGGAGAACGGAGCATCTCGAGACATGGAGCTGGTTTGTTGCAATATGTAGGTACTGGCACGTAGGCGCTGGAAGAGCCGCTTCTTGACTTGAGGAGAACTGCGAGAGACGAACCTGGCCCCTGGGACATTCTGACGGGATGAGGTGGGCTGATCGAACACGCCCCACACGACTCGTCGAGGCTTCGAAGCAATCGCCGATCCGACCAGCCGCAAGGGCGACGAGTATCGCCCTGGCCAGAGAGCAGCTGAGATGCGTTGTGGTCCGAGGTGACACATTCAACATGAGCTTCAGGTTCTGCGATTTTCTCCTAATAAAGCTGCAAACATGGTGTTCGTATGTCCGTCACTCCGTTAGTACTACCTAGGTAGTCGCCCAAGCATTTACGATCAACCATTTTCTGGGCGCACGTCTATGACGATGCCCAAAACGGCCGACCCTGCAATACCTAGTTCCCTGATATTGGTCTCTCGGCAGCAGCGCCACCTGGAACGCTTCCCTACCCGCCTCCAAGTCGAGAGGAATCGGCCTTCCACTCATTTCTTCGCCGTTATTTCATGAACCTAATTTTCTTCAGACCATCCCGTCATGTCCCGTCTCTGTCTGGCGGGGCGTTTTGACTCCACAACCATGTGCCATTCAACGTTTCAAACGGCCCACAACCCGCCCGGGATGCTTGTCAACTCGGCCCGGCTGGTAGCGTGGTGGAGCGACGCCAATCGCCGGGCCCGGGATTCGCCGACTACAGTCCGTAGCCTCTCTTCGGCCTCTCTGGTTCAACGGCGGACTAGAATGAGCGACTGACTTTGCAACAACCAACTTTGGCTTGAAACCTGAGTATTGGGCATCGAGCTAAAGACTCTCTGCCCTGCATCTGGTATTGCGGGGCGTCAAAGGTGATCGCAGCATCAACTGCCAGCCTTGGCACGCTTCTCGATGAAAAAGCAGCGCCAAGAGCTTTCGTTCTGCGGAACCTTGATGGTTTGAAAGCTTTCCAGAAAAGCGATCGTTCAACCCATGGCATTCCGTCCTCGACTGCAGGCAATTCTTGTTGGCTCTAGCAGGGAGAGATTGATCGATACTGTACTCAGGCTCCTACAGATAAAATGTTTGGCAGACCGTAGGACCCTGCAGATGAGCAAGCCCATTCCATCAAAAGTGAGTGCCTTCGAGACCAACAGCTGAGCTGCCTTTTGACGCGCTGTACGTGCAAACCCCGAATTCAAGTTGTGGATGAGATGCTTGGATGTGCATCGGACTCTCTCTGGACAACGGACGGATACTTCAACTTCGAGTAAAAGCAGTTACCTATCTCACCATTGACAAACAACCCAAGTCACTGACTGCATTGCAAGATCAACTCGAACACACTGAACGAACATCTCACGCTACACATTGTACACAGATCACACGGCCCTCGCCCCTCACCCCTCACCCCTTCCCCCACCCCACAGCCACCAAACGCCCGCTTAAGACTTCTCAAAGCGCGCGCCGACCGTCTTCCAATTGATGACGTTCCAGATGGCCTCAAAGTACTCGGCCTTGCGGTTTTCGTACTGCAGGTAGTAGGCGTGCTCCCAGGCGTCGATGCCCATCAGCGGCTGGTACGGGCCCGTGACCGGGTCCTGGTTGGCGCGCGTCACCAGGTTCAGCGTGCCAGCCGCCTTGTCCTTGACCAGCCACGCCCAGCCGCTGCCCTGGATGCCCGCCAACGCCGTGTTCATCTGCTTGCGGAACGTGTCAAACGAGCCAAAGTCCGAGTCAATGGCTTTCTGTTTTGTGTTGTTGTTGAGCGCGTTAGCCATGCGGAGCTTGCTAGACGGAGGGATACTCCCGTATTGTGGCAGGCAGCGTACCTTGAGAGCACCATCAGGCTCGCCACCGCCCTCTCGGCTCGCAGGGGCCAGGTTCTCCCAGAAGAGACTGTGGTTCATGTGGCCGCCGCCGTGGAAGTTGAGGAGCGGCGCGACGGACGCGGCCTTGGTAAAGTCGCCCTTGCCCTCGGCCTCGGCGATGGTATCGAGCGCGCTGTTGAGGCCGTTGACATAGGTCTGGTGGTGCTTGGCGTGATGAAGCTCCATAATCTTGCCCGAGATGTACGGCTCGAGGGCGCCATAATCGTCTGCGTCATGCTGTCAGCTGGTGTCCAGGCTACGCGGGCGCCGGTGCTTGTTAGGTTGATTGGAGCGGCGCCTTCCATGAAGCACGTACACGGGAGGTCTGGGAGAGTGGCCTTTCCGCGCACGAAGCCGGTGCTGGCCAGGGCGCCGGTGGTCTTTAGAGCTCTGGAAGCTCGGAGAGCTCCCCGCAGAGCGGAAGTGGTGCGAAGCAGAGTCGAAGACATGATGGCGTTGTAGCTCAGTATCCTAGAATGTCAATTGAATCCGCAAAAAGTTAGCGATGGGCTGTTGCTCTGGAGTAGGTTGTTGCGCCGTCAAGCCGAATCTTGGAAGAAGTCCAAAGCTGCTCGGCGATTCAAATCAAGCTCCGAGTTGGTTGATTCTGCAACTTCACCATTTCGCCATTGCCCCACTTTGTTTAGAGCCAGGGTGCTGAGTGTGCTGTGGCTTGTTCCCGGCGTTCCCGCAGTGGCTTGAGAAGGAGTAGCCACAGGTCATCCTTCTCGTCGCGTCTTTCTCCTCGCGACGGTGGCAGCACCTGAGGACGGTACAGTCTCTCGATGCTTTCGGCGGTTTACGTTCTGTCTACTTCATATACTTGCCAAGCCATCCTGCACAATGTCTTACTACGACATCGATCTTATCCTCACTGACGCGGAGGTAAGAACGCTGAAAGTCGCAGGACGAGGCCCCATTCATCGTTCTGGGCTCGACAGACTCTGACTTGACATTCTCGAATGCAGAAAATCCCCTGCACGTTCCAACTCGACATCCCCGATCTAGGATACCTCGATAACACACCCACCCAACCGCTCAAGGCTGGGACAAAGGTCAACCTCCCGCTCTGGCTCGCCGAGATGCTCGCCATCGCCAACGCCGGAGACGCCGAAGGCAGATCGTTCGTTACCTTCGACCTGCCGCCAGCACTGGGCAACGATGTCGTGCAGGCACTTAAGGCCGACCCCCGTGCCGTGCCATTACGCGACCAGAGCGCGCACTTCTACGGCCTGGCGACACAAATGATGGAGCTGTCTGAGGAGCAAGAACTGGCGGCGGCCCTGCGCAAGACCTTCGTCATCCGTGCATCTGAAGTTGCGCTACACGCCCGAAAAGTTGGAGGAGCCGGGCAGAGAGGTAAAGGGGGCGCGGACGAGGGAAGCAATCTAGGTGTTGGCGGTGCCGGCGAGGAGTTCCTGAGAGGGCTCGATGAGTGGGAGAGGAAGTTGTTCCGCAAGGCACATGATGGCACAAAGTCTGGCAAGGAGTGGATGGAGAGCATCAAGAAACATTGAAGACCCCCGGCGGTGCATTCACCTCATCCTGGCCCGGAGGCGAGAATTGCAGGTCCGCTGCTGGACGATATCTGCCGCTCAAGCGCGCGAACTGGTCGTCAACCAAATCCCGGCGTCGAGGCAGTACTCAACAAGTCGAGGAGGCCTTTTTCAATGGGGCTTGTGTTAGCCTGCCTCGGGGCCCGCGGACCATCCACCACAATTATTCCGAGGGGTCGAACCGGTGTCCCATTTCGCGAACACACAAGACTCAAAGGCCGGCGCCGGAACCAGCACGACCCACAGATGTCCAAGGCATTCGAAAACCAGCACGCCTTCCAACCTGCGGGTTTTGGTTTGGATCGGAGTCTCGATTTTTCGCAGGTCGCGTTGACTCACCCCGCGCCGCCATGGGCTCCCGCGAGACCCCACCTTGGGGTTGCATGCTGAACGCGGGATGCCCCGCTGCATTACCTTTCCCCAACAAAATCAGAGGTGATCTGGCTGACCAGGACATTGTGTCACACATTACTCGTTTTCTTTAACAACACGAACTGGTATCGGGGATTCAATCGCGGCCTTTCACATCCCTCCGCCATGAGAGCTGCTCTGCGGTCTGTCCTGCGGACCGCCCGCGTCCAGCTGGTCTCTTCAGCCGGCCTCGGCATCCCCGTGACGCGCATGTCAACAGTGGTCGCCGATAGGCTTGTACCGTCACCAGCATCCCCTGCCCCGCCCCCGCCTCTACCACAGCAATCGCATCACGAAACCGCATCCCCAGTGAATGATGTTGAACGCCAGCAAAGAGCAGCCCGGATTCTGCGCGATGCGGTTGCAGCGGAGAGGCCGAGGCATGACTGGGCCAGGGAAGAGATCTCGGCCATCTTTTACCAGCCCTTGATGGAGCTGTCCTATCAAGCTGTAAGCTCCTCGGTCCCTCAACGGATGGTCAACCTTGACATGGGACAAACCACTAACCCTCCGGCAGGCTAGCGTACATCGTCGGTTTCATAACCCCGCCGATGTCCAGCTCTGCACCTTGATGAACATCAAGACGGGCGGCTGCACCGAGGACTGCTCGTACTGCGCCCAGTCCACACGCTACCAGAAAGGCACCGGCCTCGAGGCCAAGCGCGTGGAGACTGTCGAGTCCGTCCTGGAAGCCGCGCGCATCGCAAAGGAAAACGGCAGCACCCGGTTCTGCATGGGCGCGGCCTGGCGCGACATGCGCGGGCGCAAGAACAGCCTGCGCAACGTCAAGGAGATGGTGACGGGCGTGCGGGCCATGGGCATGGAAGTGTGTGTCACGCTGGGCATGATCGACGACGAGCAGGCAAAGGAGCTCAAAGAGGCCGGCCTGACGGCCTACAACCACAACGTCGACACCAGCCGCGAGTTCTACCCCAGCATCATCTCGACGCGCACCTACGACGAGCGGCTCAAGACGCTCGGCCACGTCCGCGACGCCGGCATCAACGTCTGCTCCGGCGGCATCCTGGGGCTGGGCGAGACGTCCGAGGACCGCATCGGACTGCTCCACACGGTCGCCACCCTGCCGAGCCACCCGGAGAGCTTCCCCGTCAACGCGCTGGTGCCGATCAAGGGGACGCCGCTGGGCGACCGCAAGCCGATCGAGTTCACGAGCATGTTGCGCACCATTGCTGCGGCGCGCATCATCATGCCTGCGACCATCATCCGCATCGCGGCGGGGAGGAAGACCATGTCCGAGGAGCAGCAGGCGATGTGTTTCATGGCCGGGGCGAATGCCATCTTCACGGGCGAGAAGATGTTGACGACCGAGTGCAACGGGTGGGACGAGGACGCGGCCATGTTTGGCCGCTGGGGCTTGCAGCCCATGAAGAGCTTCCAGAAGTCGCCTGTGTCGGCGGGGGATGTTGCTGCCCGTCGGGTTTGAGGGCTGGGCATGTAGAGAAATAAAAATGAAGACCGGTTTTGTCTGTGTGATGGGCGATTTGATGCGACTGCCTTTGCCGTGTCCACCAGGCTCGTTCCTCCGTTAATGCGAAGGTATGTGGGTTTTTTCACGGTGTCTACTGTGTAGGAGTTTCTCTCAGGCAACACCTCATGCTCTTGTTGGTGACACCAGGCAGCCTGAAAACCGCATTTGGCTGCCGTTTGAATAGCGAAGGATCAGTGGTGAGGACGACGGATGATGAGTTTCAAAGATCCGTACGGTCAGGTAAGATACACTCGGAAATCTCCCCAAATTGATCTCCGCCTGTTGCGGGGCAATTGCGAACGCGTCAATTCAGAGACGAGAAAGTCTAGATCTGAAGCCGTCACTTGCGAGTAATACAAAGGATTTTGCAAAGCAAGACCATAATTACTGTGCAAGGCGTCTTCGGCGGTCTTGCAAGTTCCAGACATGCGCAGGACAGAAAAAAGTACTGGACGCTGCCCTGGAGGTACTGTACGGACGGTACGGACTATGTAACATGATAGGACACTGTTCCACCTGGCCCGCCACACCCGCCTGTGGGTCTTACAAATGGGATTCGCCGGAGTCCAGAACCCTCGTTGGAAGCATGGATGGATCTTGATCCAACTCGCCGCGCTCGCTTGGCGTTGGACAGGGATCGTCAGGAGACTGCCAACCCCTGGTTCGAACGTCCATCTCGAGTCTCCGTCTGGGCAACGTCAGCTCCGGAAGAGACTTCGGTTTTCTACCGTCCGCTCGTTACCCGAACCACACGCTCTTTCCATCGAATGTCACGCCCGCACAACATCGGCCGATCCCATTCTCGCGACCGCCGCCGCGGCCAAGATCAAGTTACCGTTCCTCTGATTCAATCCGCCGCTCGTTCCGGGTCGTCAAGATGAACGGCCTTGCCGTGGCTGGAGCCAAGTATCGCCGGCTTGTCACCCGGCAAACGCTCTTCATCGCCTTCTCGATATGTACAATCTGGTTTGTCGTCATGCAGTTTCGCGGCGACATTTCGCAGCGCTGGGCATCGGGAGGGGGGGGGAAGCAGCTGCCGGAGGTGAAGGACGAGCTGCCGGATCTCCGGACACTACCCAAGCGCATGCCGACCCATAACATCCTGCCGCCGCTCTCGGAGCGCGTGCTCTGCCAGGGGCCGCGCGGCCATCTGCTCGGGAAAAGTCCCGACGACGACTTGCAGGAGAGGGAGGTTGATGGCTGTGAGCAATGCCCAGTCCCCCGTCTTACCACGTGAAGTGAAGCGCGCATGCTGACGTGCGGACCCTCGCAGTCTACCCGACGCCCTGGGCCGGCAACTTCGAGGAAACTGGCCTTGACCTGACCATGATGAGCGTCGACCAGCGATATGGGCCTTATGGGTTTGGCGAGGACAAGGACGACTACGGCAGGGAAAAGGTGGACTGGGACAACGTTGATTGGGGTCAGCTGCAAAACGACTGCTTCGAACGCAACCGACAGCGCTTTCCCGCCTCGGCAGCCCGGTTCGACGACGCACGCACGACCAAGCCGCGCTTTTCCCTTCGCGATGCCGCCAAGATTCCCGAGATCCGCCACTGGCACGAGTTTGAGCCGTCGAGACGGACGGCCATTGTGGTGCGTGCGTGGCGCGGATACCAGTACAAGCCCGAGGACATGTACTATCTTCGCTCGCTGATCGCCGAGACGTCGCTCAAGAGCGGCGCCGAGTACCAGGTGATCCTGCTGGTGGACATGAAGGACTCGGACGAGTACGACAACAATGTTCATTCCTCGGACGAGGCGTACGAGAAGGGGCTTGAAGACGCCGGCGTCCCTCCCGAGTTTCGGTCGATCACACTGCTGTGGGACTCTCATTTGCTCGCCAGCTGGTACCCCTTGATCCAGGAGCACAAGTAAGCCGCTCTGCTGTTTTGTAAGTCGCAATTGCTGACTTCCTACACAGGACCATGTGGCAGGTGTTCCAGCCCATGCAGCTCCTCGCCCTCCACTATCCCGAGTTCGACCACTTCTGGCAGCTCGAGATGGACATGCGCTTCATGGGCGATGCGGGCAAGTTCCTCGACAGGCTAGGCGCCACGGCGCGCAACGAGCCGCGCAAGCAGGCCCTCGAGCGGTCCAGCTTCTGGCACATGATCGCCGAGACGGGGGACTACGGCGAGTTCTTCCGCGCCGTGGACAAGGCGAACAGCGGCGGCTCGCACGCCTGGGGCCCCGTGCGGGTGCGCGAGATCCTGCCCATCGGGCCCGAGCCGCCCGTGGCGGACGCGCGCAACGACACGTTCGGGTGGGGCGTCGGCGAGGAGGCCGACGTCGTCACTACGTCGTACTGCATGGACGCCAACAAGCCCTCCAAGTGGGCGTTTCGCGAGTGGATCCACGGCCTCGAGACGGGCGTGCAGACGCCGCGCTTCTACTGCCCGCCCGCCATCCAGCGCGCCTCGCGGCCCCTGCTGCTGGCCATCCACCAGGCCCAGCTCGAGAGCGGCATCCGCGTCCCGTCCGAGGCCACCCTGCCCAGCTTCGCCCTCTGGCACGGCCTCAAGCTCAGCTTCCCGCAGCACCCCGTCTACCACCGCGACCAGAGTAACGTCGAGGAGCGCCGCAAGTGGTGGCGCGGCGGGCCCAGGGCGAGCTCCACCGGCCTGGGGCCGGACGACTTGGATCACCCGAGGGGCCTCGGGCTCACGTTCTGGTGGGAGTCGGACTGGCCCAAGCACGTGTTCTATGAGTGGATGGGCAAGAAGCTGGACGAGAACCAGCGGCGGCCGTGGATCCTCAACGATTGGGATGGGAAGCTGTTTGTGCCGAATATTGTCCTGCATCCCGTCAAGCACGCGTAATGTCGGCTCAAACGATAGTTATTGGGGGGTTTCTTTGTACAGTACACTAGAGGCTCGCTCGCTCGCTGTGAACTTGCACAACGCAGCACAACAGGACAGCGCCATTAGGTTTGCATTGGGGACGACTTTCTGGGGCGGTCACGTCATTGGGGGAGGTGTTACGGAGCTGGGGTTGCTTTTACTTTGCTTTCTGCTGCTTTCGATGAGGCTGGACCATCCATACAGCTTTTTGTTTTGTTTTAGTGGTTCAAGGGAGGCTGGAATTGAGCGGATGAAAGGGATTACCACTCTGTTTCGTTCCCATACATGCTTGGATAGAAATTCAGTAAATAATAGCAAGAATTGGCCGAGTTGCTCTCCTGTTGTACTAACAAACGGTTGTGACTTGGATCACAACCTTGATCTCCAGAGAGCAGGCGTGCTACAAGTGTTTCCCATGTCCTTGTGTTGAGGTAACCGCGTCGCGATACAGAAAGACGAGATTGCCCTGGTATTATCTATTCTCATTGATCCAGTCTATATCTTTCTTGAGAACCTTGGGGCGATGCGCCAGTGCCGGATATCCTCAAGGACTCAAGACGTTTGTCACTGGTGGTCTCGCGGGGAGGGGGGTTGGTGGGTGTAAAGGAGGCGTCTCGATGAGACATGGGGAACGCCCTCAACTCTACAACCTCGGCTGTTTCGAGTTGGCGCAGGCGATGGACATCCCTCCGTAGGCTTGCGCGTGTGAGCCGGAAATTGTTCAGAGTAGCCAGCCTATAAAACTGGCAGACGAGCTTGTAGTTTGCGTTGGACAGAACAGGTTTCAACTGAACCTCGCTGGACCGTCTTAAAGTTATGAAGATAAAGTGTTCCTTGACTCTTCCACTCACTCCATACCTGTAGCCTCCGAGGTGACCAGGAAGTGAGCGTCCATTTCACCTATTTCAGGTCCCTAGTATACAGAGAGGCGCTTCTGACTCTGATAGTGGACCGCTTGAGATGCTCGTGACTTCAACCTTGAAACCGTCCCTGCTTTCGTAGAGATCCAGGCGGTACCAGAATGACACCCGTTGCTCCTGACACTCATACAAGCCATGTTGATTATCCTTCAGCCACCCAAGTCATCCAACTGGAAATGAAAGCTCCCTCATATCCTGCCATAGTCCAGCATCTCTCTCGACTTCAGTCGTGGTGCTCTAGAAGTTCAAAGAGTGCTCATTTTCCGACACGCACTGAGCTACCCATGCATGCCAGTTGGTGAGCCAGGGCACAGCATTGCCGTCTTCTAGTTCTCCAGCTTGGGAGCCGTAGCGTCCTTGTCGGGTTTTCCGCCACAATGGGCTTGGGGGGTTCGATCGAAGAGGTCGGGGAACTCCTCGCCCAGTGCTTCCAAACCTGGCGCATCCCTCGGTCAGCAGATATACACAGCGCACCAAAAACTGGAATTAGCAAGGACATACTCCGGTTGACCATGTCTGAAACTTCGGTGGCAGTCATGCCGGTGTGAAACAAGATTCGCGTAGCGTTCTGGATAACGAACTGGGAGCCACGGTGTTAGTCATTGTTGGTGGAGGAGTCCAGAGGCTGGAATTTGTGGAATCGGTCGAACCTGTGCATCCAGCTGAATCTCGATTCTCTTCGTCCCCCAGGTTTCCGCTGCCGAACTGTTCCAAGTCATGGCTCGACCGGTGGATGGTCGACAATATACCAATAAGACTGTGAGTGGATTGCAGTGGGTAATGATTGTGAAGGCTGCTCTCGTCGGTCGGTTAGGCTTGTTGCGATGATGGTGCGAACATAATTAGTGAAAGGATATAAGAGCGAAGGACACATCGTGGAGTTGGGTTGCAATTGTTGGCACGAACAAGTCCGTCACGGTTAAACGCCTCTCAGGTTCCAGCTGGGGCGCACGAAGCAACCAAGACCACGGATGGAGGAAACCGTGGTAAAGTGTCGAGTCCTTCCATGAGGTGGTTCTGGGGCTTCAACGGTCGCCCCCTTGTCCCTCTTCCCTTCGCGGGCAGGAACGATACGGACCCCGACTAAAATGGGCGTCACTTTCCCTTGGAAGTCAAACTCAGGCACTGAACTGACTGCCTCAAGCCGCTCAACGAGGAGCCGCTCAGTCACCATAGAGGCTCATACGTGAGACGTCCAGTAGTAGCCTGGCTCATTCCATGTTGCCACAAATCCCTCTACCGTTCAGTGCTCCATGTATTCACTCTTTGACCCAGCCGTCTCCCCCAAGACTGGCCATACATAGTATCCCTTTCAAGCAGAAACCCCGCTACGATTGCCTCCAAGGGATTGAGACATCTGAGAATGACCCTCTGCCACGCCCGCTTGTCTGAGCGCCTCTTACTCTAATAGCACCGCGTATTGAAGGACTTCCTCTACTACCGCGTGCCGAAGGACTCCCTCTAGTAACACGTGTCGAAAGTGATGCTCCTCTCCCAAAGTTGTAGCTGGGCGAGCGACTTCGTCCCTGGATAGGTTCATGGGACTGGGAACCGAAGGATCGCTTCCGCTGGTATTCGAGCTCCCCACCCGTCCGTTTTGTGCTCTCTCTCACGCTCTCCAGCAGATCGCCTGGCCCCGGGGCTGTACTGGTAGGCATGGAGTTGGGCGTGCTGATTGTGTTGTTGGCCTGAAAAGGGGTTTCCTTGCAAGGCGTTTCGTTGGTGACACTCGTGTTGGGTTCCTTCTTGGTGCCATGGAGCTTGACTGTTTCCTCAGAGGCCGCAAGTTTTGCCTCCAACCGTGCAACTTCTTCTTTACGAGCCGCAAGCTCTAACTCCAACCCTGCAATCGATGCGCCAGAGACGTTTGCGCTCTCGGACGGGCTATCGGTGATGGTCGCAGTCTGGCTCTCCGTGGCCCCGGCGCGTTCGGCCTCGTTCTTCGGTTTCGTGTTGATCTTGCAGAGGACTGTCGAGTCCAGTTGTCAGTATGGTTCAGGTGTGCACAGCAGAGCGGCGATTCGGTTTTCGTGCGTACGATCCCCGACAACGGTAGTGATCTCGTCAGCACTCATGCCATTGTCGAGCAGGGCGCGGAGCTCAAGCTCCAGGATGTTCTAAGAGCATAGACACGTGGGTTAGTAGCTACGAGGCAGAAGCATGGGAATGCTCGGACAGACCTTGTGAACAATCATTTCTGCTTGCTTGACAATCGCTCTCGCTAGAGCCTCGGCGTTTTCATTGGACATGTTGAAGAACACGGTATGGTGCCTGACGTTGTTCAGTTGAGGCGGGGGTTGAAATCGGCCCGCGGCCGTTGAAGGAGACTGAGGCTTGAGTGCCAATGCAAAGTAAGGATGGAAGGTGATGGAGTAGAACTTATGGGGCGAAAGGCGGACCTCCACGAGCGGTGACTTTTCCACTGACACAAGCAAGCCGTTAAGATCTAGTTCAGGATTAGGCAATCACGAGCGGCCCATAGCAATACGCCATTTGGAAGGGCAGGAGCGGTAGATTTCTAACTCAGAGGGCAGGAGAGTTTCGATATTGAGCGGCTCTTCGCCTCGAGGCGACCACCAAAACTCAAGTCTCGTTCCATTGTCAAGGTTGGCCACCTTAAAGCAAGCCAAAAGTCCACGAACTCTCCCAGCTGTACGTCTGCCTCGATCCGTATACCTGCTTCCTGATGCGATCCCACTCGGGACTACCAACCATCGACCGTTCATCAGCTTCTCACCCCCGAAATCGCATGATCGCAGGAGAAACGAGAAGAAAGAGACAAGTAACTCACTGATTAATCCCATCTGGCCAATCCTGCGCCTCAATCGCAATACAACTACTCCTCCCCACCGTCTCACTCACCCCCTCAATCCCCTGCGTACTCTTGAGCCTAGCACTCCCATCCATCCAGTTGCACGAATACAGCATCACGCCGGGCTGGTCCGTCCTCAGCTCCGCCTTGACGCCCGAGAAGGCACTCGCCAGCGTCAGGACCACTGGCCCGGCCTGGCCCCGGCCCAGCCCCGCCCGCGGCGCGCCCTCGATTAGCCAGTACCCGTTGTACCCCTCGCACGCGCCGTCGGCGCCGCAGTTGCCCGCGAACCCGGTCTGGTTGCGCGCGTGGCCGAGCGAGAGGCTCGGCGACGAGGAGAAGTCGTTGATGGAGCCCGGCGCCGCGGTCAGGATCTGGCCCGTGGGCAGCGCGCCCTGGTCGGCTTCGAGGTAGCGCTTGGAGTAGGGCAGGTGGAGGGTGTGGTCCCAGATCTTGGACGTGGCTGGGTTGCGGTAGGCGTCGAGGTTGAAGTAGGTGTGCTGGGTCAGGAGGATGGCTGTGAGGCGGTGAGTATCTAGCTCGAAATTTGAAGGATGAAAGGGGTGGGAGGGGGTGGGGAAGGGAAAGGCTAACGCGTCTTTGGGTCGAGGGATTTGGCCGTCATCTTGATGTTCCAGGTCGACTTGCTCACCGAGTAGGTCACGCTCGACTTGACGTCGCCCAGCATGCCGAGCGATGAGTTGGATTGGTCGAGGATGGAGAAGGTGATCGAGTCGGACGAAAAGGCCGTCACGTTCCAGAAGCGGAACGACCAGTTGTTGGTGCCGCTGTGCAGCGTGTTCTCGCCGTCGTTCTTCTCGGTATGGTACGTCACCCCGTCAATCTGGTACTGGCCCTTGCCGATGCGGTTGGCGTACCGCCCGGGAACGGCGTTGTACACGGGGTGGCCGGGGTCCTTGGCTGAGGCGGGCTCGGGTCAGTACCTGGTTTATCTGCTACATGTACGTTCGGGGATACTGACGGTAATAGTTGACATCGTCGTAGCCTAGCACCACATCAATGTCCTTGCCATGCTTGTCCTTGACAAAGAGGTTGGTCAGGGTGGCGCCGTAAGGGACGAACTGCTAAAGTCAGCTTGGCCAGGACTTGGATTCTGTGAGTTGCCGGTCTTGCCTGCGCCTTGATACCCGGTGCAGAGATGGTGTACCGCCCATCTTTATCTGGCTCTGGGCGTTTCGGAGCGGCCATGGCCACCTCGACCACGGCGGCCAAAAAGAGCAGGGTGAACCTCATCGTCACTTACGCCGACTGGTTGAGGGGTAGACTGGGGAGGAAAATGGAGGGAAACAGGAAGCTCAGGTACCATGTTTTGCCTCTAGGTCGTCTTAATACTTCTCACCTGTGACACGAGCGACCTGCTTCTCCGCACGCCAACTATCCTGCTGGGCTGACGCTCTCGTTGACGGTTGAATCGAATCCATTGGGTTGCCATAACCCCGGATACAACCCCAGGTTGGATGAGAAAGTGAGCGGCAAGGATGGCCTCCCTCATCGCGTGAGTGTCACTTTCACGATACGGGTGATGTGTGCCCCTGAGTATGATGTGGCCGTTCGATGTATTGCGCGGGATATTATTAGGCCCGGCGAAGCCAAGCGGACAAGCCAATAACCCCTCACCTACTTCATCCAAGGAGGTGAGAGGCAGCTACCAATCGGAAGCTTCTACGAAGCCTGGGATAGTCGTTGGGAGGGCAAACATCGGCTCATCTGCATTTGCCCCTATTCGGAGCCACCACCCTACAGTGCTTCTTGTCAGCTGCCTGCAGCTTGGCCAACGACATGTAGACCTGGCAGGAACCGGAACGCCCGGAATTCGTGGAACACGGGCATACGACCCTACCTACTTATGACGGATGTTCTAGCCCCGAGATCATCGGTGCTTGCACCCCTCCCATCGTTGCCAGTCTTGGCCAAACTACCGGTTAAAAGTGTGCGAGCATGAGCCTGCACGGCAGTTCTAAGCAAGGCCTACCGTAGCCAACGCTCTGGGCTTATGAATCGACGAACCTGATTCCCATCACAGTGCTGCTCAACGACGTGAACTAGTTTACGCCCCGGATCGAATGGGATGTGGAATTCACTCTACACCTGACTTTCTAGAACAAGATGAACTCCGACAAGACAGGCCTGAATGGTGGTCAGATTTCCACATGGCACAAGCTCCTTCTGAGCCGAACTTGGAGTCACAGACAGTCAAATTAACGCCGTAGCCAAACTAAGAAGCTCTATTACATTAGAATACGGGAGAGGCTGAAAGCGAGCAGCGCTCTGCCCGCGTCAAGCGATGCTCGAACGCTCCGACACGCCATCTAAGGTATTTATCTGTCCAACGCCCCATCATGCCCGTCGTAAGCACCATGCCCGGCCTCATCCAGCATTACCAGCCCAGAGGGCCAGAGGCCGTCTCATAAATGCTGACGAGTGCCAAAAATCCCACGCCCTGCGCGCTCTCCTCCCAACTCCATGCTTCCGCATCTAAAACCCAAACCATGAACCACCCCCCCTTCCCCCCGGGCAAACACCCCTCTACTCATCCTTCTTCCCCTTACCATTCTTGCCCTGGGGGATGGGGTTCCCCTCCTCGTCCACGAGGCCCTTCTCGCGCATGACGCGGAGGGCCTCGTGCAGGGGGTCGAGCTCGGGCTGGGGCGCGCGGTGCGAGTCGAAGTAGCTGTCGGCCCAGGTGAAGTACTGGCCGTAGTTGACGGTGAAGTACATGTGGTGCAGGGTGTGGTGGGCGGGGCTGTTGATGAACTTTTCGAGCCAGTGGCCCGAGATCATGTCGCCGTCGTGGATCAAGATGGTCCAGATCTGCACCAGCACGAAGAGCACCATGTAGAGGTACTTTTGCACGGGGCAGATGAAGACGAAGATGCTGAGCGGGATCAGTTAGAGGAACATGAGGCAAAGTTTGAGTGAGAGTGGTCGGGTGGTGCGTACTGGTAGGGCAGCGACTGGACGTACCCGTCCAGCGGGTGGAAGGCGAGGGCGGCCCATGGTGTCGGCACTAGACGGCAGTTAGCAGTGTTCTGTGCGTGGCAGCGAAGGAGAAGAAGGGCCTACCGATCCACTTGTGGTGCGGCTTGTGGATGTACTTGTAGACGCTGGGGTGGTGCTCGAGGCGGTGAATCCAGTAGATCATGAAGTCGTTCCAGACGGTGAACAGCAGCGTCGAGACGACCATCCACGACCAGCCGTACTCATCGACACTGGTGTACAGCAGGCTCTTGCCGCGCACCTCGGCCAGGAAGAAGGGCAGGGTCAGGATGTTGATGAAGGGCACGGCGCGCATGGATGAGGCCATCTCCATGCGGATCTGGTTCTTCAGGAAGCGCGGATGATACTCCAGGCGCCGGTCGAAGATGAAGTAGTAGGACAGGGCGCTGAAGATCCAGTACAGCGACGTGGCGCCAATCTGGGTGATGATGAGGATCGAGATGCATTGGCGCACGATGTTGTCGCGAGCCCAAGCCGACCCTGCCAAGTCCGAGGCGAAGCCGAAGTCGACGTGGGAGGAGATGGGTGATGAGCCATTCACCGCTGCTGCCGCCGATCCCGCCGGGACAAGCTTACTAAAAAGCTTGTCGCCAACGAAGTCGTCGTATATATCGAGGATCGCGTCCATGATGGCGGTTTGAAGGGCGTTTTGTCTTGTCAGCTCATGAGGTGCGAAAGTGCCCGTGGTCGTGAGGTTTCCAGGCTGTCGAGTTTGAACGAAGTGCTGGTTGCTGTGAGCAATTTCGAGAGAGGGCCCACTTTCATGTCAGGGGCAGAAGAATACCCTGGAAAGCCCCACATGAACCCTCGCTTTGTGGCCAGCGAGTGGCTCGACGGCCCGCAAGTGGCATGTCACGGAGCTCCGTCGTCCCGTCCTTGGCGCGAGCCCCAAGAAAATTTGATCCCATCGTCAGGCGACTTCTTTGGCGGGTCCATCGAAGTGTTTTCTTGATGGTCTGTTTGCGGATTGCTCTTGAGCAAGCTGCACCAGAGCACCGAGAATGTTCGATTGAACTGCTCACCAACAGGGGGCCCCAACGAGCCCGGGTCTTCGAACGTTTCAAAAACCCTCCGCTCTCGGACGACTCCGCACCCGCCCCGTCGGGAAGCCGTCCGATCACGAACGTCCCATATCTCGGTGCAAACGAGTCGCGCTCAGCCACGTTCGACCTCCAACCTGACTCTGCCAGAGTGTGCGACTCCACGCCATCTTTGCCACATCTGCAAATTGCGCAATCGCCGGCGTCGTGCTGTGCTTGTTGCCCGCCCGTCCATCCCGACTCCCTCACACGCAGATTGATGCTCGCCCCTTGCCCGCCGTCGAATCCGAACACGAGCCGTCGAGTGTGAGCACGCCGACTGCGACGCCGACCCAGCCCGATCACCTGTCGCCCGAGGAGGGAAGACGCAGTCGCTGGGATAGTTCGAGTCCGAGGTTGGCTCGTTGATCTCGCTGTGCTTCTGCTTCTGCTTTCCCCATTGCTGCTGCGGTACACGGATAGTATTTCCGCCCGTTGGCTCGATGAGGTTGAAGAAATTTCATCGGGATGTCGCTGCTTTCGTGACCCGGCACAGCTGCTGGGGCGATTGGCGGTGCATCTTTGCCACGGCCGCCGGTGGGTGCGGAGTCAGACTTGGGGCTGTGGCTGCTGAGGCTGCTCTTGTGGTTGCCGGTTCCGCTGGATGCCGGAATGTGTCCTGAAAGACCTCTGTATCCGACAACTGCGATACTGATCTCAGTACAAGGCATTTGCAGAACCGATCGGCTGGGTGTAGAACACCGGCATTTTGCTCGTTCCTGCGCAGCGGCGACAGGGACCGGTCCATGGCCGTTTACTCTTCACCAGTGTGGGTGTGTGGTGCTCTACAATCCTAAGCGGGATGCACAGAGAGAGATCGCGGTATGAAAGTCACAATCCCGCTAGTGAGGGTCCGGAGTTCAAGACGGCAGACTTCGCTGTGCCTCTAGGCCTGTGCCACACACATACTCCAGCAACACCAGCCAACCGCTGTCGACTGTGGCCTGTGACATGCGCCTTTGCCATCCGTTACAGTACGGCATAGGAGCCTTGCGTGTGCCAAATACCCGAATCCTGTTGAGGTGCCGCACGCGTCAAGTGACGGGTGCTCACCTCATAGCTTTTGCCCGAGGATGCCGAGTGGCTGAAGTTTCTTGATCGATCTTCCACCAGCGCTGACAACACTGAAGTCGTTTCCACTTGAGCGTGTGTTTTGTTGTCACCCATCTCTCTTCTCTTTAACGTGGTAGTCTGAGTCCGTATTGTGGCCGAAGCACTGCTACACATTGCCTTGGTTCTATCAGCCAAGCAAGGCGATGTCATCCTAGGCACAACAAGGACTGGTAGTACCTCAGCCACACAATACCTCACTCCTTCCCCTCACCCCGCTGCATACCAGCGTCTATCTTTCTCAGGCACGTCCCTCTCTATCCTCCTCCCCGCCGCCCTCAGCCAGCAGCCCAGCCGAGCCCGCGACTGCACCAACCCCCTCAAAATCCCTGGCTGCGCTCAAGATCTGCCAACTGAACAGTCTCCCCAAGTGCGTCATGCCTATGTCGAGACAGTCTCTCCGTATCCGCTTGAAGAGCACGCCCAAGAAACCAACGGGGCTCGACGCAAACTCACAACCCTCATACTCCCGCCCACCCGCCCTTCCCACAAACCCATCCGCCCCCACATCCCCCTCGCCCTCATGCTCTGTGTACGAGAGCCCGAGATACCGGGCGAGGAGAAGGTACTCGTCAAAGTCTTTGAGATACAGCCCGCCTGAAAACAGCTTCAGCTGCAGCAACAAATCCGGCGGGGGCCGAGGGCGCGGCGGCTGCATGTGCGCATCGTCGTCGCTTGCATCTGGGAAGACGTACGTCGTCAGATCCTCCATCGATGGGTACGACATGCTGGTGCGGGGGAGGTATGCGCGCAGCTGGACGAGACCCGAGTCACGGCCGGAGCTGGTAAGTTTTTTCTCGGACAGCAGCTGCTTGAGGTGCTGTGCCTCGTACGGGCTGACAATCACCATGCGCATGCCGTGCGCGGCAGCGGGGCAGGACTGGGTCAGGATCCATTGTACGGGTCGCTGGTAGGCGTCCAGGCCCGTGGATCCGTAGCGGAGGGTGCGGGCAAAGTCGGCGGTTACCAGGAGGCTGCTGGGGAACTTGCTGACCGGAAACAGGGCCGCGGCGCTCGTGTTGGCGAGGGACTGGAAAGCCGGCATGAAGGCCGAGGACTGTTTAGAGCTGTCGTGTACCAAGAGCCCCTCCAGGGCAAATCTCCTGACGTTTTCGTGGAGCTTGTGCGAGGCGGGCTCTTTCCTCGGTGGCCGCTCAACCTCACGCTCTCGCTCCACTTCTGGTGCCAGCTCGCGCTCCTGTTCTTCTTGAAGGGAGCCCATGGCATCGAGGTTTGCCAGTCCCGCCTCGACGCATTTCGCCTGGATCTGCAAGACTTGGTTTTGCCGGGAGGTGAGATCCGTGGCCGCCTTGAGCTTCGACGTGAGGCTCTGGCTCTTGACGGAGCCGCTCGTTTCCGACTCGGGCAAATACCTCTGCTCCAACGACTGTGGCTCATCTTCCAAGTAGTCCTGAACGTGCTGGGCAGAAAGCTTGCCGTCTTTTGCCACTCGCTCCCATACGGTCTCTTGCTGCTGATGACGGATGCCTTGGGCCGCCCAGAGAGGAATGGAACGGTGGGCGTCGTCCCACGTCTCGACAATAGACCACACCAGGACGTCGGCAACAGAGAGCCTGTCTGAGTCTCCAAGTTTCGCGAGCCTGCGAACCCGCTTGTTCATCTCGGGCGAGACGCAGAACGTGACGGACTGCCCAGACCCGAGCTTGCGCATCCTCATGCAGGCCTGGACGAGCGTGTCTTTGGTCACGCCCGGCCCGAGAGTGACCGCCGCGCGGTACGAATCGGGGAGCTTGAGGTCGGTGCCTCGGGTGTGCGCCTGGTCCAGAAAGACGAGGCAGCGGCCCGTCTGAGTTGCGAAGGGAGACGTCAGGGACGAGTCGACGGCTCCGTCCCGGGTTAGAACCGCGAGTTCCTCGTCGTTGAAGAAGATGACTGCGTCTACGTCCCCGGCCGGAGTCGAGTCCAGCCAGCGCTTCGCGAACTCGTGATTGCTAAGCTCGACAATTTGGGCTCCCACGTCGAGGACCACGCGCATGGCCTGGCTCGAGGTGGTTACGGCCGTGAGTAACATCTCTGCCGTCATGACCGACCGCTCATTTTGGTCGTCACCGAGCTCCAGGACGGCGTTCTCGGGGCGGAGGAGACATGCGAGAACCGTTGCGTTGGTGTGTCGCTGCTCGGGCAGGTCCAGTGCCGTCACCGAGAGCGGCAGCACGTACTTGGAGTCGTTGGTGCCACTGAACCCTGTCAGAGGGTGACGCTTGGCCTTCCCGAGATCCCAGCCACTCGCCGATAGTTTGTAGGGGAATTCCCGCATTTCGCGTGGAAAGACGACGGTGGAGAGGTAGAAGTCAACCGCGGGCTTTGCGTACCGCAGGGCCGGGAAGATGCTCTGGTTGCAGAGAGTTTTGTCCCTGACGTTGACCCCGGAAAAGTGCCTCAGGGAGGATGGGAGCTGTGGTGATGCCGCCGCCCATCTGCTGTACTCCAGATCTGCTTGTTCCGACTTCCCCAGCTTCTCCAAGCAGGTGCGCAGCTCCTCGTTCGACAGCCCCTGGTAGTAGTAGCTCAGACGTGTCAGGACAATGACGACATCTGGGTGGCTGAACTCAGAGCGCGGTGCCGGTGAATCCTTGGCCCTGTACGGCACCACGAGCATGGTGGAAGGTCGTCGATCAGGGGCAAGGCCATAGTTCACACGGAACCTCTTCCCCAGAGCGAACAGGATGACGTTGTCAGCCAGCAATCCTCGCAGCAGAAGCAGCGTATCCTTCGTCGTTTTCTCGCTGAACAGCCCACTGCTAGCGTTCTGGACCGCAGCGATCTGAGTGGGAGACAGCTTCGGCTGAAGGATGTAGTCCAGAACCGCTTGCCGCTGGATGCTCGACTTGTGCTGGATCGGAAAACCTCCAAGGCCGATCCGGCACACATTGCTCAGCAAGTGCACGAACCAAGACACTCTCCGGCTGATTCCTCCAAGACTCGAATGGTGGGAAAGCGGCCACTGCGCCGATCTCCCTCGTAAAGCAACCCCTTGACGCCCTCCTGTTCGTGCCCGCGTGCCATGGTCTCAGCCACCTCGGGCACGACGCCCATGAGCTCCTGAATGATCGTCCACCTGTCTGGGCTCATGTCGATGGGCCGTTGGGTGCCCATCGTGTAAATCAGCTCGAACTTGACACTGAAGTTCTCGTCGCTTTCGTCGACAATGTCCCGAGACATGTCTTCCATGTTGTTGTACGTGGTCACGATCTGGTTGCTGAATCCCGCGGCACCCTCGCCGTCTGCCCAGGTGCTTTCCAGGCCCATCAGCTTCATCGAAGCCAAGTGTTCCGGTTGAACCATTAGTACACCGCCCTCTTTTCTACATATCTCGAGCATCCGGCTGATGACGATGGCATCGGAACCCGTCAGCTGGAGTGGCCTGGAGATTGGCAGGTAGAAGACCCGACGGTTGATCAGACCGCCCAGGGTCCCGATGAGTGTGTGCATCAGCTGGTTTGACTGGGCTTTTGCGACCACGGCGCGGACGAGACGCTCCCCGTCTGCAAGGGCTACCGAGACTATGGGGACAATGACGGAACTGTTCACCGATGTCAGTACCGCTTCGCCTACTAGGAATTAGCGTGTTTGGGGGCGGACGAACGATTTCCCTTCGCCCATATTCAGCTGCATCACTGAGTTGCTCCCATTTGGAGGGTCACGCCTAGCAAAAATTTTGTCAGCTCTGAGTCATCCATTACCAGACATCTGCAGGATCCTCGAAGCCAATCCCCAATTCTTGGATCACGGGAAGAGACAGTCCACACATAGGAAACGCTGTTGCTCACATCTCGGCCGCAATCCTCTGCTGAACAGGACGAATCAGGATCCCTTGCTCCAGCTCCAGCAGGAGGTTCTCCGGGAAGACCAGGGGGTCGCCTTTGTCACATCCGTGGCTGTCCATGTTGACCAGCTCCTTGAGCATATCCGTTCGGCGGTCGCGGCGTTGGACGGCATTGATGAGACGTTCCGCTCGCTGCAGATACACCAGGGACAGGGCGTAAGTGACCAGACATACGCGCCAGTCGGCCGGCAGATCCCTCCATAAGACTCGACTAAGACGCTGGAGTAGGAACACGGGGGAGATTCGAGGGTATAAGCGGGCGCCCTGGGCAACTTCCTCAGCGACTGATCCTCCACTCAGGGTCTCGTCGATGATCCTGCGGATTTTGCCCGTTGCCTGTTTACAACGAGCGAGGTTCTCTTCAAGCGCAGCCCCCAACTCCGAAGTAGCTTCTGTCAGCCGAAGACGTGAGCCGGCAATGTTGACAGAGCTTGACCGAAGCTCGTTGACGTATGCGACTTGGTACGGTTTCTGATTGTCCAAGCGAGAAAGCTGATCAAGGAAGCCGTCCATTGAGTTTTCGTCACCAGCTACCTCCATCACTTTGGTGCAGAAGTGACTGAAGTCCTGCGGCTGAGGACGCTCTGTTGACGGAGCTGGTCTGGCGAATAAGGTCCTGGAGTTGACGAACCTTGCCCTCGATGGCTGTTGCTCTAGCGTCAGGGCGCGGAAGGCCTTTCTAAGTTTGAAGCATCTTGATCGTCCCTTCACGAGCCCGTGGCAATCGTCCCAAGTTCCGACACCAGGTTATCCAGGTATTCTTCAAAGGCTGATGTGCGTCGGGCGAGCTCCAAGGCCTCACGGACCTTGCGGATGGAACTGTCCACGTCCAAGTACCGTCGATAGTTCCGGCTAGTAATCGGTTCGGAAATCGTCCACCGCCCCTGACGCCACTGAGCTTCCAGGTCGGAAACAAGGTTCTCTACCATCTTTTGTGACTCGGATTCCCACTGCCGGTACCGCCTCTGGGAAGCGGCACTGTCCGACTCGTCAGATTTCTTCGGAAGAGTGGCCTCTGGGCATTGCTCAAAGGGATGCAAGGCTTCCTTGACAATCTTGGCCGCCCTTTGCGGCATCGATGAGAGCTTGTAGGCTAGGTCGAAACGATCTTCGTTCGGGGGCGTGATCCTGGTCTGAAAAGGACTGCGGAAATTGGCAAAGGCCACAAACACCTGCACGATGTCCCAGTTTGAGTTTTCAGCATGGACAACCGCGGAAAGGAAGAAGGCGATCTTGTACTTGTTGCCCTCTGCGGACAGCACCCCGTGAAGTCCGCACCAGAGACCTGCCAGACAAGCTTGGGGGCGTTGGAGATAGTCGAGGTGGAAGCTTAGGTTGACCTGAGGATGCCCGGGGAAGCTGTTCCCAGTGACCTCGAGAATGGACTGGTTGGTCCGGGTTGATGGCCGTTCCAAGAGCAGCTCATGGCCCGACGCGACAGCCTTCGTAGCCTTTTGAGCCCTGGTAGACACCTCACCGTGGTCCTTGCTTGGGGTGTCGTCCCAGGTACTGAGAGTCAAGGCCCGTGGTGTAGTCTTCGGCCCCAAATTCCGAAACGCGGAACATGGCGTTCCTGATTTTTGCCCGGTCCACCAGCAGTGTAGACGACCGCTCGAGAGGGACAAACTTTGCTGAAACTCCACGCTTGTCATCATCGGGATGAAAGATCTCGCAATCTCGAGCGTGGCTGAGAATTGCCTCGACGGCCGGCCAGAACCCGTCATGCTGGGCCAGGACCGGAAGCCTGCCAGACCATTTCACTTGCTCCATAACTTGCAGGTGCTTTGGGTAGAACACCCTCTGCGGAGAAAGCTTCGCGATTATGCTCAGCAAGTCATGAGACTCTGCGTCCAATCGCTGGAAAGAGCGGCCTGAGGCAGACTGCAGAATTCTCAGGGCTTCTTCGGTACCAGTCCTTCCCGTTACGGGGTCCGCAAGGCAATGGGCCGTGACGGCGTGCAGATAACACAGGTAGAACTTGCTGGAGAGTGACCCGCCGCTCCTGATGCGGCCAAGTGTTGGGTCCACCGAGAAGGCGTCGTGCTTGATTCGCAATACGGAAGTTTGATCGACGGTGACGCTGACGTGGTGACCAGCCAGCTTTGGAGACACCGTTCCGCGAGGCACCAAGACAACCCTCTGAGGCGTACAAAACTCCGAGACGTCCTCGTGCTTGAGCACGAGCTTGTTCCGAAGTCCAATCAGCGTGCCAATGTTCTGGCACTCGTCAATGCGCATGCCTGAGTAGTGCTTGGACCGGATGCTGGACTCGCCCTCGGCAAGCGTGAACGATATGGAAAACCTGGGGAGATCCAGGAACAGGGTGCGACAAGCTGACTGGAAGATCATGTCCACATTGCTCGTCGCTTCAATGGGGCCCAGATAAGTCGAGATGGCCTCGGCGGTTGGGCTGTGCGGATCGATGAGGTACTGCCCCTGCCCCTGACGCGAGAGAATGTTGCGACCGCCTTCTCGTGTCAAGGTCCAGTTGTTCGTTGACGATACCCAGGGTCTCTTGACGGGTCGGAATTCGACTGCCCCCGTCGAAAGGTTCAACCAATGCGAATAGCCCCGGACGAAGGAAGACGGTACGTCACCCTCCAACTTCCACGGCGGGATGAACTCGCAGACCTCAGCAGCCGAGTCTTCTCCGACGGACGAGGCAGCTGCCAGTGCTGGCCGTACGGCCTGTATCACCAGCGAGCCGTCGGTCATGACGAAATGCACGATCCATCCCTGCTGCTCACGGCAGGCAGAGAATCGAAGAAGGCGGCTGGGCATGACTTCCAAAACTTGTGCCCCAAAAAGCTGAGTGTAGGTTCTGTTTGACCGGTATTCTTGCGGAAGACGGGACAGGGGGTACCCATTGACAAAAAGACTCCCGTCCAAGAGGTTGAGGGTGATTGAGATGGGACTCCCGACTTCTCGGCTCATCTCCGCGGCCAGAATGTGAGCTTGAGCGCCGGGCTGAGATGACCACTGCGCAGCAGCCCGTGAGTAGTCTGCCCAGAACCGCTGAAGGGCGTCATCAAACCCTGCGTTTCTCAGCTCGACGACCTCTTTCTTGACGAATCCTATCGACCTGTGCATCACCCTCCGCCATCGCTGCAACAACAGACCCAGGACTGGGGTTGGAACTGCTCCTGGAGCAGGCTGGTGATCATGGACCATGATAGAGGCTTCGACAAGGGCGTCAAGGTCGGCCGGAGAATGGAGAAGAGCTTCCAGGTGGTTGGACTCAACGTCAAAAGTCGACGTACAAGTCAGCGCCACCATCAGCACCCTTTGGGTCAGCTCTTCCTGACCATCCGCGGTACTGCAGTTCGCCCGCTTGGCAAGAAGCTGTCTAGCCCATTCAATTGTCACGGCCCTGGCTTGTGACAGGAAGGCCAGAACGAGTTTTTGAGAGGCCCTGACGTGGTCATGGACAGCACCCTCGTTGCGATGCATACCAAGAGACTGACAGCCACGTCGTTTTGCCAATTCTCACGATACCGACGAAGAGAATCGTTCAGAGCGGCGACCAGATTGCGGACAAACATGGGGCTCGAAAGATCCGCGTGAGCTTGCCGGAAGACCAAATCGAGCTTGGTGTGCGGCCCTGCCTCGAGGCATGCCTGCAGAATCAGCCAGTACGTTGACTCCAGATTCCAGTTCAGCGAGGGAGCATTCAGCTGGCAGAGCACGTTCGGCCACTGAAGGCGGCAACCAGAACGGATGTGACCGAAGGCCCGGAACGCCTCAAGTGACATGTCAGCTGGACAGTCGGACTGGGTTGCGATGACCTGGTTGGAAGTGTGCTCCGTCGATCGGGTCCAGGTCTTCATGAAGGCTTGCTGGTGTTCGGCGAAAGAGCACGCGGTAGGAACATGAGGGTCTTGGAATAGTTTGTGGCTTGAGACACTGGTGGGCTCGTGATGGTAGTCATAGTTGTGCCAGCCATGCCGCACGCAGACACCCGCCTCTGTCACCGCGCTGATGTGGTCGGAGGAGTAATGGCTGTCTTCAACGGGTTTGACGGTAGACGCCAGCTGAACTTTGCTTGTGCTCGGCTGATGACCGCAGAGCCCAGAGTGGCGTCTTGCGAACCAGAGCCTGTCCGCGCCATGCAGCTTTCCCGGGTCTCTGAAGATATCGCGAAAGAGGTCGGCCGTCACGTCCCGCCACACGATGACGATGTCCGGGACCCGAATCTCAAAGACGATGGCCTGGGCGAGAGTGCGATTGGTAGGCAAAGGCCACTCGAACTTGCTGATACGCAACCCAGATATCTGGGATTGCAACCGGCACGCCTCGCAGTTGTACGCGCATGCCATCCTCCTCTAGCGATACAACCACACCTCAGAGTGGGTGGTTGCGGCTCTTTTAGCGGACAACTCGGCGTGTGTGCTGCGCATTGTGCGATACTCTTGCACTTTTATGGCAGCACTGCGCTCGGCCTCGGCCTTGATACTGTCGTGGAGGCTTTGGTGCTCAGGGGACGACTTGAAATAACGGACAGCAAAGGACTTCGCCAGCCCCAAACCCTCAAACGCCAGTGGATAACGGTCGGGAGCGCGATCCCTCCGATCGAGGATGTAGGGTTCAATCGCGGCCAAGCGGACCATCTGGTTGCGGGTCGAAAGAATCAGGCGGTCAAGAAAGCCAGAGAACCCAAACCCGGGGTTGTAATCCAGAAGCAGGGGGCAAGCATTTCCAGCGATCTTGTCCAGGGCGACATAAAGCTCCATGATGACCAAGTACATCAGCGAAAGAGCCTCTGGATTGTTCTGGTAGCTGTGGCTGGCTTGCGTGAAGTACTGGGAGATGAGCTGTTGCAGTGCCCTGGTGTCATTGATAGCCTGAAAAAGGCCATCGTCGACAACACGCTGGGCCCGGATAGCGGACCACGAAGGCAGGTTCAGCTCAATCCATAACTCCAGCTCAACGAGCTCCAGCTCGCCGACGGACAAAAGAACAGGCAAGATATCGGCCCGAAATCTGGAGAAGACGGACTTGTCACCAGGCCCCGCTGTGCCTTGACCAATCTCGATGGAGCGCGATGAAACCCACGTCAAGTGTCTGCTCAACTCTTGGAGGCGAAGGTTCGTGTCGGCCTTGAAGGAGAGGGCCTCGAGACGACCGGGCTCTATGGCCACGGGAGTACTCCTAGCCTGCTCGTCCTGCCAGCGTCTCTGGAGCGACTTTTGGTTTGCGTTGAGGACGTCTCTCGCCGTGCGAAGCCAGGGAGGGTCGCCACAAGGGCTGAGTTTCATGATCCGCCTGGCGAGTTTGGCTGCCATGGCAAACCGCAGATCGCTATCCAGCCCGAGCTGAACGGCTTGGTCAAGCAGGCGAGCGTGGTGAAACGCGAAAAGGGCCTTGTACAAGGACGGGGAGTTGTTGCGGTCCAGCACCAAGCGCACGGCGACGCGCAACAGCATCCACGTGGGCGACCGGTGCCAGGACAACAGCGTGCTGTCCCAGTTCACTTGCTCGCGGCTCCCCTTGGTGACGCGGCGGGGGGTGACGCTCCGGCCAAGGCCGGCGAGGGTGGCAAGAACCATACTGCTGATCAGGAGCGGGGAGCTGGTGTCCCTCGACTCATCGAACTCGTGGCCAAACTTGGACGACTTTGGGCGAGCTTGTGGCGAGGCTTGGAGCTCCAAGCAGCGGAGAACGTCGACGAACTCGTCAAGGAAATGGGGGTCGAGCACCGTTTTACGGCACACCGTCGCGGCGCAATCAGGAAACTCCCGGACCAAGCGGCCTTTGCAGCTCATCACATCCCCGTTGCGGGCCAAAAGCTCAAAGGACTCGACCAAGATGTCGTCTTGCCCGTGAAATGTCAGGAGAAGGCCGGCGTTCTGGGCTCGGATGTGGAATAGCGCAACATCTGACGAGTTTCTTGGTCAGCGGGTTGAGAACATGACGAGAAGAAGATCTGATGGAAGTGCATACTGCCGTCACTGAGCTCTCGAATGACCCGTTTCATCGAAGATGCCTTTGTGTCGCTGTCCAGTCCTGGCTTCACCTCCAGAAGCCGCTCGAGCATCGCAATGACTGGCTGAAGTTGTTGAGGTTCGGCAGTCGAGCACTGCGTCGCAAAGTGCCGGGCTGAATCGAGGAGGGTGCCGATGAGGTTATGCTCCTCGAAAATGTTTG
Source organism: Parathielavia hyrcaniae (assembly GCA_033575675.1). NCBI lineage: Eukaryota > Fungi > Ascomycota > Sordariomycetes > Sordariales > Chaetomiaceae > Parathielavia > Parathielavia hyrcaniae. The sequence continues at coordinate 124,354 of MU863636.1, forward strand.
TGTCGTCCACTTGGGGCGTCTTTGGGGGCAAGAAAGACGTGGTTGATGGCAAATTTGAGCGACTCGATTGCGTCCGACCCAGCGCGAGGATCGGCAGTGTCTGAAGCCATCTTGAGTAGTACCGAATGCGATGGTTTGGGCCTTGCAAAGTGGTTGTCAAGCTGCTAAGGGCAAGTTGGTGCAAAGCGTGAAATCGGTGGTGGGCTTGAAAGGGTACAAGTAAAACAGGGGAAAGGACTGGACTTACAAACACTGGGATCCAAGGCTGAAGATCTGGTTGCCTCATGGTCTTTCATCCCAAGTCGCAACCGGAGTGTAATCGCCGCGCATCTCTGGTGCCCAGCTGGTACTGGTCGCAATCAAAGCTCGAACGCATCTCTCCGATTCTGTCGTCTGCCTCCCTCTCAAACTCTCTTGCTGGCGCTGTCCTGTCGCCTGGCTACAGCTGCAAATCAATTTGGAAGCATACAAACAAACTGGTTCAAACGGCCCCTGGGACGTGGTTGGCTGTCACTTGACTTATAGTCGGGTGTCTCCCGGCCTCTGACGCTCAGGCAGACTGTTCACCGCTTGCGCGTTGGGCATCCATGGATGCATTTCGAACCCGCAAAAGCACCTTGATAAGAAGCGGTTGAAGGTGGCAATCCATCGTGGGATTGACTCTCGAAGGGTGGGCCCTTATTCGTACTGGTGTTGTTGACTGTAAGTAAGGATGAATGCAAAACGGAAGAAAAGAAGGCAGAGTTCCCCAGGCCCCGGCCCGGGCAGTCTTAAACCACGTAACTAACACCCCAGGGTGTTCTTCCCCAACCGAGCACCTGCTCCCTGGGCTCGGTCTCCGCCAGAAAATTCATCACTCCCGCGTGATGACAAAGTACCACTCGAAATCTACTCTTGGGGCTGTCATGACCCTTCCTTTTTGCGTTGAAATGTGGCGGCTGCCTACAGACAATGTAAGAGCAAACAGCCAGGCCAGACCGGCTTGGAATTAGATGGAGGTTTCAGCAACGTGCCAATGCGGAATGGACCATGACTGAACCATCATTTCCAACCTGAGTGAGCCGGTGCTATCTGTGAAGGGGTCCTGAGCTTCACACAGTCCCAGGGGTATCCCAATTCCAAAAGAGCCAGACCACCCCGATGTCCCAGACAAAAAAGGTCATCCGCCATGAACAACCAGTTGCACCCAACCTCACTCACACAGGAGACACCCTCTCGGCCCTCCCTTCCCGCGTCAAGTTCTCCATAGAGCTACCGTCGCTCTCTCTCCCATTATCCTTCCTCCCCCCGCCAACCCAAATCCCCACCTTGGAGGCATTACTCGCCCTCACACTCGCGCCCCTAGCCATGCCGCCGCCGCGCTGATCCAAAATCTCAATCACGCTCTCCCTCCTCCCGGGCCACCACCCAAGAAGCCGCCTCACCGCCGCCCAGTCCCGCCACCCGGCCAAGCCGGCGGCGCAGTACCTCCACAGGCTCCTGCAGGCCGCCCACGACGTGTAGACGTAGATGATGGCGTTCCAGAACCCCTGCAGCGGCAGCACAAAGGCCGAGGCAAAGAAGAGCGGCCGCGACACCTCGCCGCCGTTGACCAGGCTGTAGACGCGGTTGCCCGACGACGGGATCCACGTGATGAGCAGGACCGAGAAGAAGAGGATGGCGCACTTGCTGTAGGCCAGCGTCGCGCTCGACTCGAAGTTGCGCCGCCGCGCCGCCGTCGCGCTGTTCATGTGCGCCGTCGCCTGCGCGTTGGTCGTCACCGTGGCTGTGACGGTTGGTGCTATGGGGACTTGGGTTGTTGTTGTCGTCGTCGTCGTCGGCAGGATGCGGATGCGTTTGGTGGTGCTGCTGTTCGTCGTCGAGGCGGATGTCACGGTTTTTAGGTGTATGTCGCTGGGGGGCTCGACATCCTCCCGAGACTGGCGTATGTGGAGTTCGTTGTCGGCGGCCTCGGAATGATCGGCCGAGATGGCGACCGAGTAACCGGGTTTGAGGCCGTGCGACACGGGGCTCGAGGATGGTGGCTTCGCGGTGGGCGCGGGCGCCGGGATGATCTCGGTCGTCTGAGTGACCTCGGTGGTCTTGAAATTAAAAGCTGGGCTGAACTCGCTGTCCTGCGCTGGTGGGACTTGCTCGGCGCCGACGGCCGTGCCGTTGCCCGTATTCGAGCTGAAGTGAAGCAACCTTCGGCGGGCTCGCCGCACCTCGCCCCAGACGAAGGCATAGATACCCCCTGAGATTAGGATTGCCACCCTATGCCGGTTAGCTGCCGTTCCTTCAATTTGTCAGCCAGGGGACGGGTGTTGAGTGTCGTACCAAATGGGCCCGTAAAATGTGGCGATGCGGTAGACCTCCCACTCGGACGTCAGCCAACACCACAACGATGCATCGCCGTACGGCCTGTTCCCCTGCTCGTTCGTGACAAAGACGAAGGTGATGCCTGGGATAAACGGGATTCCGTAGCAGCAGAGGAAATATGGTATCTCCATCTTCCTAAGTTGCCTGCGTCTCTGTCAGCCCCTGGTGCTTCATGCTTGTGAATGTTCGGTTACGTACCTCGCATCGTACTTTCGGTAGAAAGTCAGGTACACGTTGATGGCCATGGCCAGAGCCCAATATGCGTCTCCCTGCATGAATCTATGGGGCAGTGAGCACAGAGCTCGCCACAGTGAGGTGAGGAAACTTACACCTGGATCAATAGTGCCTGAGTCTGGCACGCTGGAGAGTCCGGACTATGGGTATAGCTCGTCGTCATCAAAGTGGCCACCTGTCGAAACCAGCTCAGTCAGTTCAAGCTTCTTCGGGGACTGGAGTCTCGGGAACGACGACTGGACGGCCGAATAGGGGAAAAAATGAGCGCACATTTGTCATGAGATTTCCAAACGTCGCCAGGAATACCAAGCGATTAACCTAGCAACAATGTTAGTTCTGAGTTTCCAAGTCTAGAGAAGCCCAGACGTGTTGCCGGAGCAGGGTGGCCAGACAGCCATAACGGGGCATGGGGATACTCACTGCTCGTTGCCTGAATGCATCGGACAGGCAAAAGGTCGCCAGAACAAAACAACAGCCCAAGAAACTGAGAGCCGAGCATGTCTGGTACGATCACTTTAGCCATTGATGTTCCAGGTTGTTTGGTACCCGTTGAGGGTGCTCACCCGCTCGATTGCAACCACACTTTGGATATCGTCCTCTGACATTCCTCCCATGGCTGCTGCTGTTCCAGACACTCAGGCTCCAGTCGGCCCTTGGGTCAGCGTTTCTAGGTTTCACACCTAGACTCTGGGAGGGATCCCGAGGACATATGAAGGGCCCTTGGTGCTCGAAACGGCCAGATGCCCGCGCCCTCAGGCTGAGTCAGCCTCCAATGTTCGCAGGCTGCAGCACGTGGTCGACGGTGAGTGAGCCAAAGCAGCACAGCTGAATGAACGACGGCAATGAAGGGGCGTGGTACGGATATCAAGGTTTGTATTGAGAAGGCAAGATCTGACAACGATGTCGCGTACGGGCCCGGTTGCCATTTCTAGCCCGTCGCACGACATGGAGTCATGAAGATGCAGGGGCCTGGTTAAAGTCCAGAGACTCCAGACCGCAAACAGGAAACAGCTCGCCAGGCGGGTTGATCGCATGGACACTTCCATGCAACATGTGCGCGCTAGGTAAAAGGTAGGGTTGAGCCAACCGAAAGTAGTTTGGTAGAGACTCTTCTCGAGTGCCACCCCCCTGTAAGTGTGGGTGTTGATGTGCGTCTGGTCGTCAGGGGTCTGGCTGGCCAAACTGGGGACGACTTCTGCAGCCAAAAGCGCCAAGACCGCCTGATGCTACCCCTGCAGCCCTAGTGCTGGTGGCTGAAGTCGACAACCTTGGGCCGAGTGGCAAAGCTCCGCAGCTGCTGCAGGGTTGAGGCAGCGCTGTCCGGCGGGAAGCACTGGCGAGAAGCAGAAGATCTCGCAGGGGATTTTGGGTTTGGTGTGTCAAGTCTCGGCAGGAGCTTGAATGGCTGCTGGTGAGGTCACGGGGAAGCAGGGGAGCAGAGAGTTGCACTGCCGGGACCGACAATCATCAAAATGATGAATGTCAACGGAGTCGAGTGCATTCCTTCGCTATCGTTTGGAATCCTCATCGGCCGTTCCGAGTCAGGATTCCCCACGTGGGGACATCTCCTTGCCGACGATGCTTCCAGGATGGGACGGAGCTGCCTCCGTGCCGATTCCGCCCAGCTTGTGAAGCTGGTCAGATCTTGTGGCGACTATCTGTCGTTACTGTCGAAATCTGGACTGTGCACAGAGCGTTTGACTGAATCGCCATGTGCTGTGGCGGCTTTGTCGGTGTACAACACATGGACTGCGCAGTCGAAACGTCGAAACCACACGCAGGCGTAACGGTGGTAAGCAACACCCATTTCGGGACGGCTTTCGCGCAGTCCCGGCCCTCGTTTGCTGTGTACTGCAGTAAAGTGCCTAGTTATCGTTAGCGTCAGAGTTTAAAGACCAGGGTTCTCACTTGAACTACAACTCAACACCAGAACGGCCAACTGTACCGGCAATCATTGTTGTTCTCTGTGTCTGGGCAATACAATAATATTTGGTTGATGGCTTCGACATGAGGAGATCGAAGTGGGAAACCCATGTCCGTGGTTTCGCGCTAACAACAATTCTGTCCTGTCCCGTTATGCCAAGATGGGCACAGGCGCTCGGTTCGAGGTCTGAAGCTGTGGTTGGCTGGCCAGAGTGGGATCCCGCTTGCCATGTGGTGATGGTGTGAGCCGCGTGCGTCCCGAACTCGCCAGGTCTCCCGACCAAGGCAGATGAAGTTGGGTCGATGAACAAGGCTATCACGGAAAGTTGGCATACCTCTGATGCGGCAAACGGCCGCAGCGTGCTTGTTGGGGGAGGAGGGTGGTTCAAGTCGGAAACAAACAACTGGTGTGCTGGAATGCCGGCAGACTTGAGACTGGGGGGGCGCGATGCAAGGGGCGACCTAACTAGAATCCGATGGGCAAAGGCAGGCAGCAACCACGGGAGTGGCTGGATTCCTGCCCGTGCTTTCAAGCGGACCGCGGAGCCCGCATCCAACCGGGGCTATCGATAGTTCCACGAATGCTCGCATTGTGTGGAGAGTTGCGATATGCGAACGGAGTCCGCTCCGTAGGTAAGGTAGGTTTTACGTTGTGCTGCTGTCTCTGACATCGGCGTCCAAAACAAATGTCACATTGCGGGGTGATCTAGGCCCTGCCTGCCCATGGGGATTTTTTGGGCTCCCAAAGTTGCGGAGATGGCGCACAGACCGTTTCCGCATCATCCCACTAACCACAACGGGCGGCGAGCCAAGTCCTGCTCCACAGCCCTGAGTCCCAACCCCGGCTCGCGTTTCTGCAAAACCCAACCTCTAGAACGTGATGGAAGAAGTCTTCACGGGTTCGGATTCGACACACCTGAAAGCTGACCGCTGGGCGCAAGTGCCTTGCAACCTCCTCCCTGCGTGGGTGACAAGAGTTGCCCCAAGGATTCCGTCGAGGCGGTTTTCTTTCCGACGGGAGACTCCGAGTCGGGAATCCAGGACAAGCACCCAATGTTCGGCGATCAGAGGTCTCACATTCAGATGGTCGCTCTGTGGTATTACCAGCCTCGCGGAACAAACCACAATGCACTACCTGATCTTCTAGGTAATCTCCGAGTATCATGCACAAGGATGGCTCCCCTCCTGTGGTAGCGACATCCATCAACTGGAACAGAAACGGTCATCTTGCCGCGAACCATCGACAAGCAGCGTCACATCGCGCCTGTCTGGCTTCAATGTTCTCGACACCCAGCATGCCGGCATTTCCGTACCGAACGCCGCTCAACATCACCGGCACATCAATTGCCGATCCAATATCGCGGGTCTTCCATGCACGTCACGGTCTCACTCTTGCCACCAACTGTGTGCAAAACTCTGCACACCCGAGACAACAAGGCACTACACAAGAGGTAGGCAGGTAACTTAAGTGGTTTGTCGGTCTGCGGAATCTCGCAAGGGACAACTTGACGAGGCTGGGTAGGGCTGCTGCACAAGCGCACATGCACAAGGCTTGGCTAGACCAACCACCCCCGCGATTCGACAATCCTCTCCAGGTTCACTCGAGGAATATCATGATCCATCCACGCTCACGCCCAAGACTCTCTCAGAGGCGGAGCGTGATCTCCAGCCGGCTTGGCCAAAAGCTTCCACCAACTGCTTTGCCCATTTTGCTCATCAGGGCCAGCACCAACACGCCTGTGACACCTCAGGCCGGGCGGGAGGCCAACAGGGAGCCCACAGCCATTTCTACCTAATTACCTAGTCGAGCTGGCGACGGAGGTTTCGCTCCCCGGCTTCCGTCATCATCTTCCAGCACTATTGCATCGGCTCAGAGTCAAAATTGGCCGTCGACCGACACGTTAGCACAAGACAGTTCGACAGGCTGGGATCGGGCTTGCATTGCCAGTTTGCCACAAGTTCAAAAATATCCTGAGTCGTGATGAGCTCAGTCGGTGCGGGATCAGGGATGGTTTTAGAATTCAAGCATGAACACCCACTCTAAATTCCGCACTCTACTAATCGCATGTTTTTGGTATCCTCTGGAACCGGCGATCGGAGTTTCATGTTTTCAAGGATTGGCCATCGATGGGCCAAACCATGCGATTGTGGACAGGAGGAGACAGATATTATCCTGAATGGTGGCACAATCGCCGACGGTCTCCCGGACCTCGTGGGCGTGAGTGGGCTGGGTGAGGCGGGTGATTTGGGACGGCATGTTTGCAACACGGAATGGCCTCTAGAGACGGTCGTTAGGTTCGGCGACAGTTGGGATAATTACAGCATTTGTGGCTTCAACGCCCGGCCTTGCGGGACCTAACCATCACGGCCTCTTCCACAACCATGACGTTTCTGGCGAGATGGGTGCTTGATACGGTGGTTGCTACGAGATGGAGGTCCACCAAAAGCTGGGAACACCTTTCGTGCCGACTGCCATCCGTCGCTGTCAAAGTTGACGCTTGATTAGCTTTCACCTGCAGACAGTTTTCACAGCTCCAAATCAATGACCTGTTTCTGAACGTTTCCTTGATCCCATATATGTCCGCAGTGTCTATACTTGATAGTCTCAGTGATGTCACTCTTCCCGTGAAAATACACTACGAGCTCGCCATGTTCAAGGTAAAACGCATCGTCCAACTTCATCAACACTCGCCCAGACTCTCCTGCAACTTACACCACCACCATGCGCCGGTTTCGACTACCACCTAGATGGCCGTACCAGCGTCATGATTAACATGTATCGTTGCTGTAATGCCAGGTAGTGGCTCAGGAGGCGTTGTTGGACTACGTAATACTGTACCCAGTTGCCCAGAGTATCTCGGCTCCTCGCCTTCTCCCGTCCCTTCTTTCCCTGTCCTTCAGATACGGTAGGTACCTACAAGTATTCAGTCTGGCCATCCAGGGTTTCTATTGCAGGAACTGCTAAGCATTATTCTTCGCACGGGCTATTTTTCGGGCTCGGACTCGGACCTGGAGCCCGGAAGCTGCTCAAGAGGATTCGGGGGGGGGGGGGGGGGGAGGGGGGGGGGGGGGGGGGGGGGGGGGAGTAAATGCTTGACGAATGACACTTGCGCTTGCGAGTCGGGGCAGGAAAACAAATTGCCGGCGCGGCGTGGATTGTAATGGATGAGATGTATTGTACACTGTTGATTAGGTATAAGTACCTAGGTATCAACATCATGTAGCTAGCTACCTTCCCATACCTTACCTTCACTATCAAGGTCCAACCCCTACATGCAATCACCGCGGCACCACCACAGACAACCGATACGTCTCCCCAGCCTTGATCCCCGTGATCCTGGGCTCCGGCAAAACCCTGTCCCCGAGCTTCACAATCACCTCGCCGACATCTCCTCTCGCAATCTCCAGCTCAAACGTAGCACCCCTGAACTCGCGCGTCACCCTGATCGCGTCCCACCCGCTCGGCAACTGCGGCCGGATCACCAAGCCCTCCGCATCCCCGCGCAAACCGCACAGCCCCTCAATGACACACCGGTACGCCCACGAGACGGTTCCCGTATTGAACAGCTGGCTGGACCGCCCGGCGGTGCGCGGGAACTCGCGCCAGGCGCCGCGGTAGTAATTCGGCATGAAGATGGGCAGCTGGCCGCGCTGGAGGTAGTCGTCCTCGCCCGGGCCGGGCAACAGCTGGCGCAGGTGGGCGTAGGCGCGGTCCTGCTGGCCGCCGAGGCGGTACAGGCTGTAGACGAAGAAGACGGCGGCGTGGTTGTAGACGGCCGCGTTCTCGGCCGATCCCATGGCCTTTTGCGTGACGCGGCCGACGTCCTCGCGCATCCTGGAGAAGGGCGGGGCGAACATCTGCACGCCGTAGGGGGTCGTCAGCTGCTCGTCAACCTGCGGCAGGATCCGGGCTACGTGCTCCTGGCCGGCGGCGCCGCCGAGGATGGCGAAGGACTGCGGGTTGAGCCAGATGCGGCCCTCGGGGTCTTTCCTGATGCCGAAGACGACGTTGTCGTCGGTGATGCCGCGGGCGAACCAATCGCCGTCCCAGAGGTGCTTGTTGGCTGCGTCGTTGCAGTCTCGGGCCCCCGCGCGGAAACGCTCGGCGAGCTCAGCGGCGCCCTCGTGCTCGCAGACGCTGGCCCAGAGGTTCAGCGCGTAGGCCGTGGCCAGCGTCAGCCAGCCCGACACGCCCTTGCCCTTGTAGCCGACCATGTTCATCGGGTCGCACCAATCGCCCTGCGCGATGAAGCTCAGCCCGCGCTCGTCGCGCAGCTTGAGCAGGAAGTCCATGGCGCGGCTGAAGCGCTCAAACACGGTGAAATTGTCGCCGTTCTCGGTACGAACCGGCTCCATCAGCAACCCGTAATCCCCCGTCTCGGCCAAGTAGACATCCAGCGTGACGGGCAGCCAGACGCAGTGGTCGGTGTGGGGGATCTGGTTGATGTACTTCAGCTCGGCGCCCTCGGCCAGGAGGATGCCGTCGGGCATGGCGCCATTGGCCTCCTGCTGGGACAGCGCCGTGATAAAGGCTTTGCGGGCGACCTGGGGCTTGATGTAGTTCATGCCCATGTTATCCTGCAGGTAGTTGCGGGTTTGCGGGTCTGTGGTCAGCCGGTTCACGTCGCCGTGGTAGTACACCTGCCGCGGCAGCCAGTTGTTGACAAAGTTGTCGAGCTCCTTGTCGGGCGTCTCGATGCGCAAGCAGCCGCGGCCCGTCTCCATGTAGGCCGCATACTCGTCCGCCGTCCGCGCAAACGCCTCCTTGCTCAGGTAGCGCGAGCGCATGGTGCGGATCTCGGCTTCGTCGTAGGCGGGCCCAAACAAGAAGCGGTACTCGCGCTCCTCGCCCGCGTTAAGCGAGAGGCGGTACTGCACGGCGGCCGTGGGAGTCTCGTAGCGCGCGTCGCTACTGCTGAGCTGCGGCTCCTGCAGGCCGGACGGGTTGTGGAGTCCCCCCTCTCCCTCGAACGCCTGCTGGCGCGCATCCCACGAGTCCGGCGGCGTCTCGCACAGAAAGTACGTCTTGTCCCTGAGATGCTTGTTCTTGAAGTACTCGGCGGCCTTTTGGTAGGGGGTGACGCAGCTGCCAACCACTCCAAGCAGCTCCTGGTTCCACTCGGCCGACTGGTTCATCCACGACATGTAGCCGATGGGGAAGTAGGGCGTCACGCTGATCCGGCGAGGGCGGCCGGAGATGTTTGTCACCTTGATGGTCCACAGCTCGGCCACGTCGTGTGTCGGCAGTCCCATGACCATCTCAACCCGGAGGCCCAAGTTCTCCACGGTCCAGGCGACATCGCTTTTGCCGACAGAGAAGACGAACCGGTCAGGGGACGCGCGGACGGGCTCGTGCGGCGCCGAAAAGAGCTGCCCGGTCTCCAGGTCCTTGATGTAGACGAAGCGGCCCGGATGGTGGGCGTAGTAGTTTGGCTCGGGCTGCATGAAGGTCTTGGCCTCGATGTTGGGAGCATAGGCGTACTTTGCCGGCTCGGGTTGCATGAACTGGGCGGTGGCGTACCCGCGGCAAGTGATCTGAATCATCATTCTCTGGTTCCACAGGAAGCCGCCGGCCTTGGGCATGGCCGTGGGGCTGGTGAGCTCGTAGCGGCGCCCATGGTCGGACGGCCGCAATACGCTGACTTCTTTGATCATGCTGGAGGTGTGTCCTGAGGGAACGGCGTGAGGGATATGGTGGCGTCTGGAAGCGTCAGGGACCGTGGGTAAAGGCGTGTATCTGTCTGAGATTGGAGTCCTGAATTCGCGCCATGTGAGAGCAGAGCAAGGCAGTGAAAAGGTTCGACATCCTGGGGCGCTGGGTCAGGCTTGCTTTTGGTTCCAGTCGATGCTGCGGACTCGGAAGGATGGGAACCTGGAGCGTCATGGTTCACGGGTGTTGCAACCCACGCCGTCCATCAGCTGACAGCTTGACCCGTATCCATCTGCAGGGGCGCTGAGTGTTGGGGCCATTTCACCGCTCGACGCGGCGCGGCGGCGGCCGGTGACGGCACGAAATCGAGGAATCCGGGACGCAGCAGGCCTTGGCTGTTTCCGCATTCAGCATCAGGCATTTCAGACGCTTCTCGCTCGGGGCTTTCGCGGTCTTGGATCAGGTTTGTGTGTGCCATATTTTAGCCGCTTCCTCCGTACCGGTTAACCGCAAGTCTCTGATGAAGCCCGTGGTGCCCCGGACCCACCTCCCCACGCGGGGGCGTCGACGATCAAATTGGAAGAATCGACAGATCGGATCCTTCGTTGGCCGGGCGGGCCGTGTTCGGAGGCCATCTGGCAATTACCATCAATCGTGCAAGCTCGAATTGATCGCGTTTCCTCGGAAGGAAGCGTACCTTCCAGGTTCAACGCATTGTGCGCATTGCAGAGACACAGGGCAAGAGCCAGTCAACGCGGTGGGAAACCGCATGTGCCCCCCATCTCTTCCCATTCATCAGTTCCCAAATTGATGAGCATTTTCTTGTTGCCCCGCACAGCAATGAGGTGGGGTCAACTTGGTATGGAATAGGGGGAGTGGGGAACCTGGGAGTTTTGCAGAGTATCCAGAGGTTCCAGCGGAAGACCATCCGGACTCGGATCGGCAGGGAATCTTTGCCCAGGCTTCGCTCGTCGGTCGTTTCAAGTTCTACTCATTGCATCGTGAATGCACACTCACATATGCGGGAATTGCATCAGTCTAACGAGACCGGCAAGCTCGGCATATCGCTCGTCGGCCTGGCCGTCGCAGTGTCGGACATGCAGGAAGAGTGCGGCAGAAAGCCCTAGGGTCCCACCACACACTGTCCCGCCCAACAGTCGAAGGCGGAAACAGCATGCCCGGGCGAGGCATTTTCTCGGGCCTCGATGTCTGTCTTGACAATTGCGAACGGGCAGTACTTCGTAAGAGAGACCCATCATTCCAACGTACCACGGCATCACAGTGGACGTCCCGCGGGATTGTTCCCGACAGTCTGGTATGCGTCTCGCTAAGGCACCAATCTTCCCCACAAAAAGGCCCTTCCTTGGCGATGTCAATGTCCGTCCCTTGCAGTGGCTTCGGGAAGGACCCTGGGGAAGATGGGTAGTCCGGGCGAACATGTTTGATAAGAAGCGAACTGCCCTGTACTGTGGTAGGGGATGGCAGGAAAGGGTCCTTTTGAAAGCCTGGCCTGGCCAGTGAGACTTTCACTCCGTCATCACGACACATCATTAGCGAAGTTGGAGAGCTGCTGGGTGCACCGAGATTCCCAAGCATGATTGAACCACCGGAAGCAAATATTGACACTTTCGAGTCTGGGGCCCGATCATCGACGACGTGGGCTCATGCAAGAGCTTCGCTGAGGCTGGTTGAGCCCCAGTGGCAGACGGACGCCCGTCTTTGCCACAACGGAGGAGGCTTTCCAAATTCCAGGTTGACGAATGACGATGGCTCGAACGCATCGGACGACGGACGCCATCGGCATCAACGTGACAAACGCCTTCGACAGGGCTTGAGCTCGACAGCAAAGTCAAAATGTGAGCGTACCCTGCGCCTAGGGTCATGCTCGAGTCCCGTCCTCGAGTCTTCTAGCACGGAGATTTTCTCTCGGACGAATTTTTCTCCAGCCCTTTCTTTCATCTTTTGAGCCACACCTGCTTCGGCTGTCCATAAATGAAACCTGAGGACGCGGGTATCATCGTTGCTCCGCTTATATAGTTATGGGAGCCACTTGTTTCACACTTTCTGCTTGGATCACCCTACCTTACCTCCCACAGCATTTGCTTCTTTGGAGCAATGACAGGTGAAATCGAAACACTAATACAGGCTGATGACTGCCGCAGACATGCACCGTGACTATGTCCGATGCTTAACCAGCTGGGTGCGTTTGGTCAACCCTACGCCATCTCCGACGAACCCTCTACTGTCACGATCTACATGGCTGCCTGAGACAGGCCGTCCTGACTGGCTTCCTGCCTGAACATGGAGACGGAAACTTTGGGGCTGTTCTCCACAATATGACAGTGACTCGTCAGTGACATAAAGCAAGTCGGAGGAGGTAGACAGGTAAGGTAAGGTGGTAAGTAGCCAGGATTTCAGTTGCTGGTCCCATTTTCTGCCTGGCTTTTCTCCCTGGTTGCCACGGGATTTGAATCCACGAACTCTGGCATTGATGGCTGCCTCGAGTTCATGTTGCTGACAAACAACCTGGAAACACCCACGGCCATCATGAATGTACACTCGAAACAGCTCAATGCACTGTGCACGCCGGTGTAGGGACACACTGCATGCACGATTAGTTATGCTCCCACAAAGTCAGTCGAAAGGGCCTTCCTTACCTGAGCGTACCACGAGTTGTATGTCGTGCAAGCCCCATTGGCGCAAGCTGAAGGGCCGGCATATCCGATGCCGCCGCTAACATCGTCATCAGTGGAAGGTTTCAGGGGATAAGGACGCGAGTTGTGAGCTTACCACTGCGCCCAGAGACTCTGTCCACCAGGAACATAGGTTGCCTGGCAAGCTGCTGTGGTAGAGCTCGCCGGCGAGGTCGTGCTGGTGGGGGTGAACGAAGTCTTGGTCGAGGTGGTCATGAGGGTCGAGCTTGGCGTCGCGGTGGTGGACGAAGACTTGGTCGAGATGGTTACAAAGGTCGAGGTCGACTTGGCGGTGCTGGTGGACGAGGTGGACGGCTCCTCTCCGCCGCACGGGCTGCCCTTGCCCCAGTGGAAGCAGTTGGCGGTGCAGTTCAGCTCAAAGAAGGCCAGAACGGTATTCTCCTGCACCCTGATGTCGTGGGGCACCCCCTGGGCACTGTACGCCTCCAGCCATCCCGTCAGCCCGTAAACGCTCTTGGTCCAGCCCGGCAGCGGCGTGTCCTGCACCACGCTTTCCGGCGTCTCGCTCAGCCCCACCACGTCCGTCCACATCTTGACGCCCTCGACATGGTTCACGTAGCTGACGATCTCGTCGTTCGTCCCGTGGAAGAGTTGCACCCTGGGCCGCCAGCCCTCATAACCCGGATACGCCGCCCTGACCAGGTCCCCCCACTGCTCGGCGGAATGCGTCACCTTGCCCGTCGCACAGTCCCCGTTCCAGTAGCCGTACGCCCCGGCATTGTCCGCGGGCGCGTAGCAGCCAAACGGCACGCCGGCGAAGGCGGCGCCCGCGGCGAAGACGTCCGGGTACGAGCCCAGCAGCACCTGGGTCATCATGCCGCCGGACGACACGCCCGTCACAAAGACGCGCGTGCCGTCGGCGTGGTACTGGTCCAGGGTCCAGCGCACCATGCTGACGATGCCGAGGCTGTCGCCGCCGCCGTCGTGGGTGAGCGTCTCCTGGCTCGAGACATCCCAGCATTGGTCCGCCGCGTTGGGGCTGCCCGGGTAGATGACGATGAAGCCGTGCCTGCTGGCGAGGGTGGCCCACTGGGACCCCTGGAAGGCGGCCTGGGCGGTGCCGTGGCACCAGTGCGGATTGACGAGGACGGCCGGGTTGGCCGGCAGGGTGTCGGGGACGTAGATGTGGAAGGAGACGTTGCGCGGGTTGGGGCCGAACGGCGTGGTGATCTGAGTGAGGGTGGCTGCGCTTGCCAGGGCAGGCAGGAGGCCCAGGAGGGAGAGGCTGGTGGGGAGCTGCATGGTGGCGGCGAGGGGGGAGAGGAGAGTGAGCCTGCGAGGAGCAGAGCAATTGCTGTGCCCTCAGTCTTCATTAATCCATTCAAGCGGTTCCTGAAGGACGAGTAATCGAACGACTGTGTGGTTGCGGACGGCGTTGAGCCGCGGTGCTTGGTAAGGTAGCGTCCCCGGAGCGGGCCGGAGTGGGTTCCCTGGAGCGCGGAGCATCGCCACCCGCTCCCAGATTGGAGAAAAGGCCGCTGCGGTGGCTGCCCGATGGGACGCAGAATCGCGGCGTATGGCTGACCGGAAGTCTGGGACGCGCTCCGGCGTCGCGGGAAAAAGGACGCACGAGGCGAGATGAATGATGGGCCGACGAGATGATACCATCCCCGGCATGGAGTGAAGCGATCATGAACGGCAGCTAAACGACCATGGGACTGTTGCAGGCTTGCAGCCATGGAAGCAGCTTCATTGCAGGTAGGCAATGTTTCCACCAGACACAACCCTCTGGCTAGCCTTCCTGGCTTTTAACTGTGCATTTCATCCTTTCCCTCCTCCACCATGTGCCGCTTGCACATGTGGAGGGAGCCGGCCAGGGCCTTCCAGCGTACGGGGTCGCACCGAACGTTGGTGCCAAGCCGCCCGTCGCACTGCACAAACTCCTCGCTGTTCTCACAACCGCATGTGTAAACTCGATAATACTGGATGCACATAGCGGCGAAGTCGTAGTTTAGTGGGCTCCTGTGCGTTTGTTAGCAAGGCGGTTGCCGGGGACGGATGTGGTTGTGGTCAGCTTCATTTCCTGACCTCCACGATTGAGGTACGTCTCACGAGCGAGTAATCCGTACGGATACGACTGCGTTTGAACGCTCCACAGTCCGGTCCAGGGCGGGCTTGCGAGAGCGAGAGTGAAGACTGTTGGATGACTCCAGGCAAATGCGATAAAACAAGATACTCAGAGCACCCCCGACAGGAGATGGTTGATCAAGGCAACAACGAAATCGTGAGTCAGGAGAGTTGGAGTTGTTTGGGCTTGCGACTTTGCGTTGAATCGTTGCGAGGGCATCCATTTTTTGATTGCGGTGATTAGGGTTAGGGGTACCTATTGACGCCAGTGGCAGCCTGGCAGGGCGTCCACTTCCCGCGTTTTCACGCCAACAGAGATTGAACACCACGTCGATCAACTTTCGTAAAGACGCGGGTAAGTTCCGCCCGGGTCGAGTATGAACCCAAAAAGCCGATTGCCCTTCATCTATCATTCATGGACTTGCAGTCCAACGTCATCCATCCCGAGACAAGTCTCAGACTCACTCCCCTCCCACTTTTCATTCATCGCCGTGGTCGGTACTCGTTCAACCACTTCGAAGCCGAGGGACAGAGGACCGCCGCAAGCAAGTCGCCATCGTCCACCGTCAATGGCTCTTGAGCTCGGAATTATTGGAAAACTGCAGTGAACAGTGGCTACCCGGCACGGGCCGGCAGCTTAGAGCTTGCAACTTTGCAAGGGCTTCAATGGAAGCGATGACCGGACCCTGCCGCCTTACCCACGACTCAAGTCTCCGACTAGTTCTCACTATCACCATTAACGTTAGCAATGTCTAAGATCAGCCACGGACCTCCGCGAATGGGTGACACAAATTTGTGGTCACAGACAATCGCAGGCCAGTCGTTTGCCTGCAAATCAAGCCAAGAAGCAACCATTGATGTGTCGGTGATCACGCCGACGCACCGCAACCAATACCTGGTACTCTCCACGTGGCAGATGCTGTGAAGCACGAAACGGTCATCGTATATCGATTGCAATAGACGAGGTACTATAACAAGCTCGGGTCCCCCTCATGACGTATCCACGATTCTACCCACAATAGCCCCGCCGAACCCGTCTTGATCCTCGCGAACATCGGCGCCTTGCTCTCACACAATGGAATCTGCAAAGCCTTCAGAAGCAGTGCGAGTCTTGGTCATAGGCGCAGGTACGGTGCAACGTCGAATCGCCCTGTCCCTGCCCGTCTCACTATTAAGACATCCTACTGACCGCTGGCGACACCGAAAGGTTCCGCGGGACTCTTGATGGGCCAGATATTTAAGAAGGCATGATAACCCTCCTCTTGATAGGGCTGTCAAGCATTGACCGATCTTCAGGCTGGAATCGATGTCGCCATCTTCGAGCAGGACGCAAGCCCGACCGCTCGGCCGCGCGATTGGGATTTTGGGGTCTACTGGGCTCAGTCCCGTATCGACGAGTGCTTGACCTCGGAGCTGAAGGCGCTGGTCGACACAGTCCAGACTGACCCTTCGTACCGGCGCAACGAGGGGTCCGTAATGCCGGTGTACAACGGCTTCACAGGGAAGCTGATCAGCGAACTCCCCGCTCCTTATGCCATCCGTCTTAGGAGGAGGGCATGGTTAGACCTCATCAGAACAGGATTAGACGTGCGTGTAAGTAGACCCCTTGTATATTGTCTTTCACGCATTCACAGCATCTAACGCTTCACAGTATGGCAAGAAGCTGCAGTCCATCACGGCGACGGAGGAAGGCATCACAGCGATATTCGAAGACGGAACTGCGGAGACTGGGGCGCTCCTCATCGGTGCTGATGGCGCCCACAGCGTGGCGCGTAAATGGCTCTTCCAGTCTTCGCCAAAGGACGCAGCAATGCAAGACCTGCCTATCTCGTCGTTCGTGGCCCTGACGAGGCTGGACCGCCAACTTGCATTGGACCTGAGGGCCGTCCACCCGACATACTGTATCGTACTGAACCCCAGCGGCTTCTTTGCCTGGTACTCCCTGCACGACGGCACCTCGGAAGATCCGGCCGAGTGGGTTTACATGATCCTCGCCACCTGGCCTTGCGACGACACCGATGACAATGCCGATGTCGCCAAGAACAACGATCTGCTGCTGGACCGAGTCTGCGCACTAGCCGAACCGCTAGCCTACCCCTTTGATGCCATGTTCAAGCGCATACCGCGCGGTACCAAGGCCTGGTACGGCAAGCGCGTCAATTACTGGCCGACTCGGCCCTGGGACAGCCGCGGTGGGCTCGTCACTCTGGCTGGCGACGCCGCGCATGCTCTAACATTCCGTGAGTCTCTCTCTCCTTTCCCGGTTGATGCATCCGCCTGCATGACTATTCTGACGCATTTGTGTGTCGTACAAGACCGTGGCCAGGGTCTCGGGAACGCCATCACCGACGTCGCTGAGCTGCAGACCCATCTTCGAGCTATGAAGGCGCACACCAGGAGCGAGCTGGCCGAGGCCATCGCAAAGTACGAGAAGGAGGTCTGGCAGCGCGGGTACGAGGTGGTGATGGAGAACAGAGAGAACACACTTACCTTACACGACTGGGATAAGGTCTCTCAGAGCATGCTGCTGGTGGCCGGGCTGCAGAGGCATTGAGGCAACATTGAAAAGTCGCAGGATGGGGGCGACACGCAAATTACCTTATCTTACCTTCCCAGCTGGTGCTCGTACTCATCACAAGCTCAAGGCGCCACATGCTTACAGATCTGATGCCGGCAGTCAAGTATCAAAGCAAGTTGAATTCAAACCCAAACAAATCACGACTCTACCCAAGATAAAGTACCTAATACTCACTCACCTGCAAGAACCCAGACATACTGTGTCTTACACCCTACCTTACTCAGGCCTCTCGCCCAACCACTCAAAGCTCCAATCCGACGCACAGCCGTCAGACGCATCACTCTCCCCACTCCACACCCTCTCGACCCTCTCCCTAGCCGCCTCCACCTTCCGCTCCCGCTCCCGCTCTCTCTCCCCATCCACGCAAATCCATTCATCCAGCCAATCCTCAAAAAGAGAGATCAACTCCTCCGCCGGCGGTGACGGCCTTGCCACCTCCCCACCCTCCGATGCCAGACCATCCCCCGCGGCCCGGCAGCGGCGGCGGCGGCTAACCAGCCCCGCGACAGCCTTGCGCATTACAGCAGGCTCCATGGCCCGCGCACAGCCGGCCACATCGTCGTCGTCGTCGTCGGCGGGTGTATAGCCCATGCCTATGCCCTTGCCGCCGGCAGTGGTGCGGGTAGCGAGCATGGTGTGTGCGTAAGCAACAAGGTTGGTCGTCATTTCGTCCGGGTTGCTGTTCCTGTTGCTCTTCCTGGTGTTCCTACGGCCGTAGGGGATTTTGTTCTCGACAATGTCCGGGGGCCGGTCGATCATGAAGCGGAGGAGGAAAGTGAAGAAGCGAGCTGTTTTGAGGCCTGTTTCTACCTGTAGGTTGGTCTGCTGGGCGTGGTTTGGGTTGAGATTGGCGGGGTGTTTCAGTGTGACTAGGCTGCTGGCGAAGTTGGTGGCTTCTACGAGCTGAGGCTCGTTAGGGGCACTGTCTGTGTTGAGGCTGGTAGTGGTGGGTTGGTACTGCTCACCGAGGGAGATGAGATTGATGGCCTCGAGGAAGTTCTTTCTCTCTGCCGGAGCGGTGATGTATGGGAAGACGGGGGCGCTGGCCATTTTGGATGTCGCGGTCTTTTGCGTAGTCTCTACCGTAGTCGCCGTCACGGACTTTGTGGTATGAGAACCAGACAGGAGCAACTGGGTCACCATGATCGGTGTTTTAAATCACTTTTCAGGTCCACAAGTCTTGCATTCAGTAGTACAGCTTCCCCCTTGAACAAAATGCTCGCATTGATGTCTCGCAGCTCTCTTTGGCTTGGGCAATGATCGTGCCTGAGAACAAGTCGTTTGTCATGATGCAGTCCTCCAGCGGCGCCGGCTCACAAAGCCATTATTGATCCAACCTAGACCCCAAACAAAGAGATCCGAGACAGAACATGCTCGCACATCTCTCAGAAGTAGCTGTCCTTCCAGGCATCCGCGACGGCCTTGGCCACCAGCTTGTTGATCTCGATGCCCGGGTGATAGTCGTTGAACCACAGGCACGACGTGCCATCCTCGTTGAAGCACGTCGCATCGGGCGCGCCGTAGGCAGTCGGGTTGTCGAGCGCAGTGTTGAAGGCAACGCCCGTGTCGACAATCCTGGACGAGATGCCGCTGTTCGCCATCTTGAAGGTCTCCAGTCTGTTGGACAGGGCGGTGTTGTACTTGGCAATGGCGGTCGAAATGGCCTGCGAGTTGCCCTGCGCAAGCATGGCCGGGGTGCGATGGATGGCTGGTCTTGTCAGCATTGACTCAGGTAGCCGGAGCCACAAGGATAGAAGAAGTGTTCAACTTACGCGGCACAGTCAGCAGCATGAAGTTCCTCGCGCCAGCGTTGTACATGATCTGCAGCTGGCCAAAATAGCTGTCCATGATGCTGGCGACGATCTGGTCATAGTCCGACTTCCACCACGAGTTGCCCACGTCGTTGACGCCCATCCACACACCAAACAGAGCGTTGTCGCCCCAGGGGGCATAGCTCGGTTTGCTGGCAATGCTGCCGCTGAACTGGGTGACTTGGTCGATGAAGCTCCGCACCGTCGGCTCGTAGGGCGTGACGATGCTGGCGTCGGTGGTGGCGCCGCCGTAGGCAAAATTGTAGGCCAGCAGCGTCGACGTGTTGTACTGCGAGGCCAGGAAGCCGACCCAGTTCAAGCCGCCGCTGGCGGTCCATCCGGGCAGGGGCGGGTTACCGAGCGGGCTGCCGCTCGAGGGCTTGTTGCCGTTGATGTCGAAGCCCGTCTGCGAGTACGAATCGCCGAAGCTGATGAGGTACTTGAGCATGCAGGGGTCGACAGTGCTGGTGCTGGAGGCCGAGCTGGTTGTCGACGTTGTGCGGGTCGACGTGCTGGTGGTGCGAGTCGACGTGCTGGTGGACGTCGAAGAGCTAGTGCTGGTGCTGGTCCTGGTGGAAGTCGAAGTGCTCCGGGCTGTGGACGTGCTGCTGGTCGTCGTGGGCGCAGGGGTGCACTGGTCTGCAATGGTCTAAGCCTTCATGTTCATGTTCCTGGCTGTGCGTTCTGACGGGGAGATACTGACGGTACCAGTCGTTATACTTGGTGCAGACGGCGCCAGAGACACACGTTGTCGGTCCTGTGTGGCCGATTCCACCACACTGAGCCCACATGCCCGCCTGAGCCTGAACCGCGGGAATGAATCCCGGGAAGGCGGCAAGGACTGCCAGCGCGGTCGAGGTCGAGAACCGTCCCATTGTGAAGATGTTGCCTACCTAAGGGAGGACAATGAGGATGAGGATGGGCCCGGGTGAGTGCGCCATGAATGGCGGCGCTGGCCAGCAGGCCATCTTTATGAGAGCGGCAGCTCGCCCATACCTGCCGCCCTCTTGGCTTGTCGCCGTTACGCCGACTTGGAGTTGCGCTGATTTCAGGGACGGTGGATCGGTGATTGGCGGAGCTTCTGGGTGGGACGGGGGGAAGTGGCCCGTCGCGACCCAAATCCAGGAGGGCGGAAGGAGACGGTGCGGGATGGCTCCCGCGCAGCCGAGACTCCGAGAGGGCGGCCATCATAATTAACTCTGGAAAACGTCCATCTCAACAAGCCCTGGCCGCTACCCGGGCTTGCCCGTGAGGCGAGATGCACCCTTTCCGGCCCCTTCTCCGTGTTGGGTTGTGCGCGAGAGCTTGGAAGCCGTCTGGGGTGTGGGGTGAGGCCCAACTCAAGTCTTGATGTGGACCACGGAGGAAGCGAGAGAGCAACGGCAACGGTGGCCTGTACCCGAGAAAATTGGAGCAAGGACTCGGAATCACTTGATATTAGCAGTCGCCAAGGTCTCAGAACGCCCTACCGAGATAGATAAGGTCCTACCTCCTCCGTGCGATACAGGTGATAAACTTGGCAAGTCGCCGCTGGTTGGAAGACAACCTACCAAGAGGGAACGTAACGTTGGTAGTAGTCGAGGGCGAAACAAATTAGAAGCGAGAGAAGGGACCACAATCGCCACCAAATGCTCTCACCTGATTCATAACCACCGCAGGGCAGCCCACAAATTTTGCCGCTATCTAAAAGGCCGCTTGGTATGTGCGTGGGCCAATCACACAGCAACAATAAAGAAATTGAGTGTTTAATTGGTGAATCGCAAAAGAGTGGTGGTATACGGATTGGGTGGGAGCAAACGGTAACTGAGTACAAATAGGGAAGGCACCTCCTTTGAAGAGTCGAGAGTCTCTAACATATTATTTTGTTCTCTCTCTTTCTTTACTTGTGTTCCCTTCTTTATCAAGCAATTTTGAGAAAGACTGTAGGATTTCCCGGCCAAAGGCCTTGTCGGTTGATGCCGGTCATGATACAGCATCGAGCTTCTACTTAACGTCCAAGGGATGTTTTACCTCACGGCGCCAGCCACAGTTGAATCACAAATTGACCCATCACCTGGTCCCTGAGATTGTCAACGCCTCTCGTGTATCTTCCGAGTTTTCTCAAGTAGCAAGGTAGGGAGAAATTGTAATGAGTAACTAAACAACACACGAGACCTCCCCGCGCAGCATTCCCCAAAGCCCATCCCGCGGAAACCCAAGGTATCATCCATCGCCGCCAGCCCCAGACTTGTACCGAAGAGAGAGTAAGAAGACATCACGGCATCGAGACCATCTCCGAATGGACATGTCCCTTCACACTGTCTCCCTCCACATAGGCAACCAAATAAATAACACCACGCACAGCGTCGCAAAGATGCCCCCGCCCATCAGGCTCTGCAGCACAATCTTCCTCTGCAACCTCCTCAGATGCTGATCCTGCACGCGAACCTTGCGATCAAAAATCATCAGCCTCTTGACATTCCTGAACAGGCCGCCGAACCAACCCCAACCACCACCACCACCAACACCACCACCACCACCATCCTCGCCACCAACCCTCGTATTCTCCCTCAACCCCCCACTCCTTCCCCTCCGCTGTTCATCACCATCATCACCAGCACCCCCCTTCAACCCGCCCTCCCCATTCCCATCATCAAACCTCTCCCACGGCAACCTCTGCCTCCGCGAGAACAGCAACAAAAAGAAACAACTTCCCCTCAACCCAGACAAAACCAAGCTCATGCCCAGCCACCACAGCGGCCAGGCAGCAAACGCCTCCCAGCGGCTGTGGGCGCCGCGGAAGGGCGTCAGCCCGCGGCAGAGCACGAGCAAAAAGCCAGCAAGCAGGTTGGACCAGCCGAGCACGGTGGCGACGCAGACCGTCTCGAAAGTGCCGTTGCCGACGCCGAGGCGGACAAAGTTGCGGTGGGAGCAGTTGCGCAGGAGCGAGTAGACGTGGTCGGCCACGGGCCGGAGCGCGTCCGGGTGCGCCGCGCCGTGGCCGCGGGCCAAATTGGCCAGCGCCTGGCTGCGGAGGGCGGGGGGGATGTTGAGTTCCTTGGCTGAGTCTGGGAGGAGGAAGAGGGAGATGATGGTGGGAAGCTCGGTGGTGCTCGACACTTTGGTCGTGTCGGTGGTGGTGGCGGTGATTATTGGGGTCAGGGGGTTGAGGTTCTTGGAGGAGGGTGTGTGGACGGGCGGGGGGAACGAGGTGCGGGCGGCGGCGGCGCAGGCCGACTTGGAGGAGCAGAGGGCGGTGGTGGAGATGAGGTTGGAGATGCGCTCGAGGGTTTCTTGGGCTGGGTGGGCTGCTGTCAGTGTTCTGGTCTTGTTCAGCAAAGTGAGATGGAAGGGGCACATACCGGCTTCGTTGTCCTCGTCATCTTCATGGTCGTGGCTGAACTTCTCCATCGAAGCACCGTTCTCGTCAGGCCTGATTCGGGCTACCGAAGAGGTGGACTGTGCTGCGCTGGGAATGGAGCCGTAGTCCTTGTCGGCGATGGCCGAGCCCCGGGCGTACGTTGCTTCGTAGTTCTTGAACCTGTTTGCCGTCAGTCCCGGCATCATCCATAGCATGAGAGAAGGGATAGAGGACGCACCACATGTAGAACTCGAGATTCTCGGCCGAGTACTCGATGTACTTGAGGTACATGTAGAAATCGTAGAGCGACATCGGGCTACCTGTCAAGCACTGTGTTAATTCGAGACAAGCCACTGCGGTGCAACACCATGGAGGTTCATGACCGACATGTCTTGTTGGCCAAGATCCTCTCGAGCCGCAGCCTGCTGGGGATGCCGCCGTTGCGGCCATCTGGGCTCAGGGGACGCTGGCCGGAGCTGACATTGGTGGCATACTCCCTGAAGTCACGGTATTCGGGCTTTTTGTACCAGCTCAGCCACGACGGAAACCGAAACCTCATGGTGAAGAAGGGTTGAGCCAAGGACGAAGTCCAAAGGGCAGGTCAAGATGGAGAGAGACGTGATCCCAGGGGTTCGGCGCAACATGAAGCTGTGCACACGCGAGGATGTGAAGCAGAGGATGGGAGAGGAGAGAACGGACGGGGTCAAACAAGGCGACGGGAGACAAGGGGAGATATGTGCCGCCGGCGCCCGGGGTCCGGGAAGGCGGGATACGGGCGCCACCTGAACCATATTTCCCTCTCGGAGAGCGGATGCTCTGTTTTGGTGTAACTGGGTGCCCGTTTGCTAACTTTGCTTGGACATGGCACCCATCCCGGATGTTCGCGTGCAGTTGCATCTGTGCCCTTGCATGAACATGGGTCTCCGATCCTTGGTGCTGGGGGGGAGGGGCCGCAGGGGAGATCGACACGGCAAGGGATGTCGTTTGCTCAACTCCATCCCACCATATTGGCGGATGCCGCCAGAGGAGCCAAGACATCAGATAGCCAAGGTCTTGCTTATCCGCTTTAGAGCCTCGTCCTCCTCCCTTTGCTGGCCCGATTCAGCCAGCCAGAAATCTTTTCGATGTGACATGGATGCCTGTCTCTCCTCGCTTCTCGCCTTCTTGTGTCACTTCCGATCTACCCTTTGGCAGGGCACCAGGCTCGGTAAGATCGGCCAGTGATCGCTGCAGTCCGCCGTTTACCTGTCGTCCTGAACCGGCTGGCGGTCCCCGGGCACGGGACTTGTTGTTTCAAGCCTGTATACTGGTAGTATTTGAGTCCGTCGAAGCTGCATGATCGCCGTCAGTGCGCTCCGCTTACACCCAGAACAAGAAGCAACGCCGGAAAGAGGGGTAAGCTGGCAGCTTGCAGTCTGCACACCCTCTAAGCCGTCGCAAAGGAGGAACGTGCACTCATGTTGCCAGGATCTTATGGCGGGGAATACTAGAAAAATGAAGGCACTCGGGGTTTGTTGCTCTTCCGTTTGTTGGCTTTGGTCATGTCATGCTCGAGACTGTGAGGAGAGATTGGTCATCTTGAGCTTGCATTTCAAGTTCTGTGGGAACGGCGGCTGAGGGCGTACCCGGAATCCGGGATCGTTACCAGACTTGCAATAAGTGGGTCCCACGGTTTCCATCCGCACTTGGCCGAGATGGCTGACATGCCCTGAACGAGGGTTCTCTGCCAAGCTCAGATGCTCCAACATGCATGTTTTCCCTTGCTTCCAGGTGATCATCCGAGCGCCACAGATACGAATACAGTATTTTCCTTTCCCGTCCGATGATGGAAAGCAGCCTGGAATGGATGTCGCACAGACTCCAATCGCAGGGGCCCGAGCTCAGCCTAAAGTCGGCCCTAAAAACGGGGAGCTGAAGAGGGGGCAGGTGGCTTTCAGCTTCCAAGCCTGTCATTGGATGGAGATCTGCACCAGGATCCCAGAATGGCCCCGCCCCACCCCTCCCAGTTCTTCTTTCGGGTTTGCCGTCTCCATTTTCGCTCTCTCGGGGGTTTTTGAGGAAGACTTCGGGAGTCTTGAACGGAAGCGAGCACGACCTTCTTGTTTCAGGGTCAGCGAGATCTTGGATCGGACGAGCTGAAGTCAAAGCACCACTGCGACGTTCCATGGGCACCTCCACAACCGGGCAGCTGCCACCATGATGCCCAGGTGTCAGCCTGCCACGGCAGGGACGGCCAACCCATGGGAACTTTCTCAAGTTTTCGATAGACTGGACCACATGGAGTACTAGTAGTTCCAACAAAAGTCACTCTTATCGATCGAGGCATCTTTTTTTTATTTGATTATGTCCTCGGTTCCGTTGGCTCGGTGTAGCGATTAGAAGACAGAGACGTAAGTGAAGCTGAAAGCTGAAAACATTAAGATTGCTGTAATTTTCTATGCATGACCAGCTTCCATTGTGACGATGTGGCTTCGGACTTCTGACCAAGTCTAACATGGAGCCCACCAAGCTGGGATTGCAACTCCGATGCATTCCTTCTTCTGTCTTTCGTGTTCATCGTGTGGTTGTTCTTTAAACATGGCTGTGTTGTGCAGTGGAGAGGACAACAAAGAGATGTTTGAACTCTGTGCTCCTCAGATATACAAACATCGATACTAGGTAGCCAGTCGCTTTGAGACTGTTGAACACAATCTCATTGTCCTCATCTCATGACGACTCTGTTCAGACAATGCAACGTGCCTGTTTCAGAGAGACCCGCGCTGTGACCCCTGGCTTCTTCAACGAGATGGTCAAGACACGACTTGTATAAAACCGCCCTGAAGCTCCCATACCAACATCTTATCTCTTCAGCAGCTTCCGTCCCAAACTCGGTAACAGCAGCAAGTTAACCCCAAAGTCCCATCATACACACCAACACAATGGCCTCTGGAACCATCTCCAAAACACCCTCGACCCCAACGGAAGGGTGTTTGAGATACCGCGCGCTGCCGCCGAGCACTCGGCCGTCGTCCGCCAGCTTCTCCGGGACTTCAACCACATGGAGCTCGGCCAGAACGTCATCCCCATCTCGGTCAACGTCAGCGAGGCGTGCCTGGACAAGGTGTTCGAGTGGGCCACGCACTGGCGCGACGCGCCCAAGGCAGTCGATTTCGGACTTGCCCACAATCCGACGGCCGTCGAGTTTACCCAGCGGGACGACCTCTTCTTCGGCAGCGTCGACCACGACGTGCTGTTCGAGATGCTGGTCGCCACCAACTACCTCGACATCAAGCCGCTGTACGACATGGCCTGCCAGATTGTCGCCGACATGATCCGCGGTAAGAGCACCGAGGAGATCCGCCAGATTCTCAACATCCAGAATGACTTTACCCCTGAAGAGGAGGACGCCCGTCGCAGGGAGGCTTCGTAGGTGTACCCTCTAGGTACAATACTCACAACAGACATCACTCTCTTTTAATGAGAGCTAGGGACTCAGGGAGGTGAGTACCCAGATACCT
>MU863636.1:152900-183141 GCA_033575675.1 Parathielavia hyrcaniae
TACAGGGAGGCGATGTAGAGAATGAAGAGGACTGGGGAAAGAGGGGAACCCTGGGGGACGCCAACTCTTATCGTTGTTGGTTGAGCTGCATGTCCATCAAAGTGAAGGGTGGCCTCCCGGTCGGTCAGCCAGTTCTTTGTCCAGAGAACTAACTAACGTATCTTATAAGCGAGTGAAACTGATAAGCGAGTGAAACACTTTCCAACTCCCTATGATAACTATCCTCAATTATAATACAACAACACTACGAACCAACTATGATTACATCGGAAACGGCTAAATCAGATGCTTCTGCAACCTCTTGGCAAGTGCGCGCGTTATGGCCTGGCTTGCCGCACACACCACAGCACCGAACCTTCGTACGACCCCCCCCTGCACCACCACTATCCGGCTGCGTTTCTTGCACTCCCTCCCCACACACGGCTTTCTGGCCCACTAGGTCCTTTGCATCTTGTACGGCAAGTGATCCTCCAAGCTGTATACGTGTTTTTTTGGCTCTCCGGCGCTTGCTCAATGCCTCGTTAGCCTTGCGGAGCGAAGCGTTCTCCGCCTGAAGGAGGGCCACCTGGTGCATCACAGCCGTTGTGCTTTTAGCAAGCTGGTCCACAGCAGCCAACATCGAAGTCGGGGAGCTGTTTTGATGGTTGGCAATGCGAGTCTTGATGAGCGTTGACTGCGATTCGGCTTCTCGGGGATTATGTGGTGTCTGGAACACCCAAGGTTGTGGAGTGCCGGCGCGCGAGTTGAGGGGTGTTGGCGTACGAAGCTTCACATCCAGCTTGGAAAGCACTCTCTCTGGATCGTACGGCACAAGGCCAGCACCTGCAAAGCCGCCCTGCATATTCCTCTCCGTCATAGAGGCAAAATAGGCCTCGCGGAAGGCACAGAGGAACTCGAGCTTGCTTACATGGTTGATATGCATGCGCATCAAGCCCTCAATCTGGCGACCATACGCCTGCTTCAGTGGCCCAAAGCAGCCAACATCAAGTGGCTGGAGGAGGTGGGAAAAGTGCGGAGGCATGCAGAGTGTGATGATCTGTTGCGAGATACAGGAGCAACGTGAGGAAAGTGGTGATGCGAAAGCTGATGAATACGAAGATGGCTAAGAAAGAGAGGAAGCTACGAACTGCAGTGGCCTGGGCAACCAAGTGGTTGTGGATCCCTGCCAAGGGCGGTCTGGCCCACATGTGGAGCCTCCACAACATGATCTGATGCTCCTGGCAGTAGAGCTCGAATTCGGTCGAGTGGTGGCTTTCGTGGCCGTCGAGGATCAACAACCGGTATTTGCCTTTCGTACGAGGCGCCGTGTGGTAGTCGAAGTGCTTGATCCAATCTAGGCCTACTGCATTGGTAGTCCAGCCATTGTCGGTAGTTGCGATGCGCCAGTCGGCCGGGAGGTTGCACTCGGTGTACCAATTGGCGAGGTGGTGCTGCGCGGCCGAGATGATGAACGGAGGGATGGCCCAGCCGAGGGCATTGACTCCCTGGATTACCGTTGCCCATTCGCGGTTACCAGGCTGGGCCAGCTTTGCCTTGGTACGGCCATCCGAGGTTGTGACCACCATACCCGCGAAGATGATGCCCATCATAAACCCAGTCTCGTCGAAGTTGTAGATATCGTCATCTACAATGCCATACTTGGCCTTGACGTTCCGTACGAGAGCAAACCACTCGCCAATGACCTTTGGATCTTCACACTTAGCCCTCTGGTAGTCGTATCTACGCGTCCAACGCGTACGTAGCTCTGGCTGGCGCTTGACGAAGTTGTGGGCCCAGAGCTTGCCAACAGGGGGCGCGTCGCGTACGCGTAACAGTTGGTTGGCCATATCTTCCACACCACGTAGTCTCGGCGGAAAAGCTCGCTCAGATAGCTCGATTATATACTGAACAAGAGCCTTCTCTTTGGAATCGGTAAGCCGGCGCGAGTTGGGCGTAATATCGCGTCGTGCAGGCTTGCCGTCGCGTCGTCGCATAAGTGTCGCGGGGCTGACGCTGTAGATCTTCGCTGCAGCCCGAAGACCGAGAGTATGGTCATTTTTCAGAGCTTGGAGTGCCAGAATGATCTTGGCTTCGTTGGAAGGTGAGACCATGGTTCGTTGAAGAGGGATTCATGGTTGTAGTTAGAGGATGCGCGACGCGGTGGAGAGTGTTTCACTCGCTTATCTGTTTCACCCGCTTATAAGACACGTTAGCCACCTTGGAAAGCGCATTTCTCGGAGGGTAGCCAGTAGTCGGACGTGGTTGACTGTATCGAAAGCCCCTGAGATGTCCAGCTGGAGGAGCGATGCTGCAGCTTTCTGCCTCCACGCTTCTTGGACCTGTGCTACTACTAGCCGGATCGCCAGCTCTGTTAACCGGTGTGCCCTGTTGCCCATCTGCTCGTCTGGAAGTAAGCCGTTGGTTTCTGCAGCTTGAGTGACCTTTTCAGCTACTACTGACTCTATTACCTTCCCTAAGGTCGGTAGTAGAGCGATGGGCCTGTAGCCTCCAGGCGTTTGGTATACTGGCGGGGCCTTTCCTGGCTTTGGCAGCACCACAGTCTTTGCTCTCTTGCACCAGTTTGGAAACCATCCTAGTTCAAGACATCTTGTGGCCAGGATGGCAAGCACCTTGGCCAGAGGCTTCCCACAGGCCTTTAGGAGGCCCATGGGGAGCAGGTCCTCACCTGTTGCGTTCCAGGGGCTCGCTTTTCTTATTGCCTCTGCCACCTCAGCCAGCGTCACCTTCTGCTGAATATCGAATCCCTGCTCTCAGTCGTCGAGGAAGGCTTGGTCTTGAACGTCGGCGAGGTTGGCTGCGGGGCTTGAAAAGAACCTTTTGGCGAGAGCCTCAGCCTTCCGGTCATGGTCCGCAGCCACCACCTGTCCTGAAGCATCTGTGAATCCTGGCAGCCTGGGGGGTTCTGGTGGCAGGAAGCTCCGTAGCCTGACCCACCTTTCTAACGCCCACATCTTGCCTGGCGTCTTCGCTCGCTTGCCTCCTGCACCCCATTCCTCCAAGCTCTTGTTCGGGCTTCTTGAATTGCTCTGGCACGCTCCTTCAGCCTCTCCTTGAGCTCCTCCCGGTAGTAGTCTGTGCGGGCCTCTTTCGCCATTCTCTCGGCTCTTTTTGCGTCTCGGGTGGCTTGCTCCACCTCCCGAGTTCACCAAGGGGAGCTGTAGCCACAGTTCGCCTTTTTCTGGGGGGTGCTCTCACCCGCAACCCAGGTCAGCCAACCAGTAAGATCATCAAAAGCCTTGCCCAGACCGTCGACTGTCCGAATTCTGACCATCAAGCGGTTCAGTCCTGGGTCTGTGAGGCCAATGGCCCTGTAAAGAAGCTCTGACTCTACTTTTACCCTCTTCTTATTCATTCTCTTCCAGTCCCACCCGGCTAGCTGGGCTGGCGTCGGTCTGTCTCCCTCTCCCACTTCGAGCACCTGTGGGTAATGGTCTGACTTGCCACGGCACTCCTCGCCGTAGTATACCGTGTGTAGGTCCGTCGAAGTCCAGAAGTGATCGATAGTTGACGTGTGACCTCGTTGCCGTCCTTGTGGAGCTCGGGTGACTGCTCCTTTCGGTGTCCGAATGACGAGATCCCAGTGGGAGCTCAGCTGCAGAAGGTCCTCAGCTCTTCTCTCATATCGCTCGAAGCTGTCCCACAGTGGATGTTGCGGATTGAGATCTCCTGCCAGGACCACTGGATGACTCGGCTTTGGTCGGCTGGAGAGGACGCTCGGTACTTCCTTGCTGCTTGGAGGGTTGTAGATAGACCACAGCTCCAACCCCCGGCTTCCCTGGCCGAAATCCATCTCAGAAAACCACACCCGGCACCAGTTCTCCGACGCCTCAAAGTCCCACTGTCCGACGCCAAAGCGCTTGCTGATGTATATCGCTGCCCGGCCCCCGATTTTGAACACGATGTGGTATTTGCTGCTCCGGGGGCAGTATGTCGACTTTGTTTGCCTGTTGATCCACGGTTCTTGCACTGCAAGAAGGTCGTACCTGGCTTCCTCAAGCAGGATTTCCAACGCTTGCTTGTTTCCTTCAGTGTTCCAGAGTAGGATCTTACACTTCATCTTCTAAGACGGTGATAGAGTCCATCACTGTGTCTTCTCCATCTGGTGTGGGGGTGGCAGAGGTTGTGGAAGCGGTGTTTAGAGCTGGTGTTGACTCAGTTGCTAGTTCAGAGCTTTGTTCTGCCAGGGCGGTGTTGCTGGCATTGGCTGCCACCGGGTTTGTGAACCTCACTCTGCTCGGCTCGAAGTTGATCCTGGTCTGTTGCGGGTCCCTAGCAGCTTGATGTTGGGCTGCTTCTGCACTTGTTGGTCTTCCCCTCAGCCTCTTTCTACCGACCATTTGGTAGCCGTTGTCGTCTTCTTGTCCATTAGCGAAGTTGAATGAAGTGGGAGCAGTGGTGTTGGCAGCGGTGTTAGAGAGCGGGGTTGGAGCAGCCTCATGATCCGCGGTCGGAACTGGTAGGCCTCCTTGGCCTTCGCTAAATCCTTCGCCTTCTCAGGGCATTCTTTCGACCAAGCTGGGTGCCCCCCTCCGCAGACTGGGCAGCGGAGTGGGATTTCGTTGCTTTGGGTTGGGCACTGGGCTTCTCCGTCCCTGCCGCCCTCACCGTGAGCCTTCGTTCCACACCTGGGACACAGCGCTGTTGATCTGCAATGGTGTTGCGTGTGTCCCCATTTCCAGCATTTGAAGCACTGTACCGGACTTAGAGCAGCCCAGTACGGCTCGCAGTCCAGCAGCTGGGCCCTCCAAACCACTCCCTCGGCGCACGCTTTGCGGGCCTCCTCCTGAGAGGTGAGTGCCACCAGCACTGCGCCCAAAAAATTGACGCCTGCATGACACATTCTTGAGTACCAATAGCTGCCAAAAGGGGACGCTGTCTCACCGAGCACGGCCCATCAAGGCCTACCAATGATTAGACGTCAGGTCATTGAAGATTGTCAATGATCGGCGCAGCTCTCTGTTCAGCGAACGCCTCACTACACCAACCCCACAATCCATGCCAATGCCAGTAACAGCGCCATTGTAGAAACGTGATTCCAAAGCCTGTGATAGACTGTTCAAGTCAACAATATGTGAGTTGTGTCCTAGTCTATAAAACGGCGACTTCCATCTTCTTCCTTACCAATTGCCTTTCCAAGATCACCGCCTCCATCTCTCCCGCACGACTTCCCTGAGCCAACATTCGATGCAACATGTGCCAACTCATTAGGAGAAGGTTCCACTGCGACCACAACTCTGGAGAGCCATCATACTGGCATCCGCCCGAACCGACTGAGTGTGCAGCTGCCGTCGCCGCTGGTGTTTACGATATGAACGGTCAACTACAGCGCTGCACTGGTGACAACTACACGACGGCCACCTTCCAGGACCATGGCTATTGCCCCAACAACAGCCACTGCCGCAAGAAGGCATTCAAAAAGGGTGGTTGGACATGCCATGCGTGCAACTCTGCAGTTCCCCCTGGCGGCAATACCTGTGGTAATTGTAACCACAAGAGTTGTTATGAATGTTGGCTGAACTAGAACCAAAGTTTTCTTTGGGGGCTGGTAAGTTGCATCTACCCGTTGAACCCGGTAACACCAACAAAGGCTAAAAACCAAGGATTAGTGCAACGCGTGCTCGACGTTGATTGGTAGCGATGCTGAAGTGGAAGCGATGAAGCCGATGGCAAGCAAATGGGCCTGTACTTAGGTTCCCCGAGTTTCCGTGCAGATTGAGAACTTCATGTCCTCTTTGTTACCTTCCCTTATCTACACTAGTCTTGTTCTTCTTCTCCCCAGCCCACCAGTTTCACAGCGCGCCATCACAATGCAAGAATTCTATATCGAGTCTATTACCTGGGATTCGACATACAATTTGGAGAGTGAAATCACTCTTTACGTCCGCCATAGGGGCGCCGCCTTCCGCATCTGCTACGACCCACGCATCCTCGCCGCCTCACCTTCTGTCTTGAGCCAACATCACGAGGCGTACCGAATCCTACACAAGGATGATCCAGATGGAGGACTTTGTGAAGTGGCGGAACTTCTCAAAAAGCCGTTTGAGGAACTTATGACTCGGATGGCCCCACCAATCCAGTCAACACGGTACTTGCACAGTTATCTTTACCCGCCATGGTTCATTCTTGAGGCAAGGGTAGCTGAGAGCAGCAGCCACGTTCAGCCACATTTCAAGGCGACGCTCTCGCGACAGGAGTTCGTACGTCCGGGTGATTATGTGAACAGCAAGTTCCTTCAAGCGCACCTGTCTCCGCTGCTCGACTCGAAGCTCAACATATACCCGTCTCATCGAGTACGAGTCCTGGCTCAAACATCGCGTCTGGTTCCGTCTAGGGTCCTTGTGGACGGTACTGTGCACTTCTTCAAACCTTGGGTGTCAGGTCGACTGCATGGATACCACGAGCTGCGGGCCTACAAGAGGATCCTAGCAGATGCCGAGGCAAGCCCGGCCTTGCTCAGCGACGTACGCATCTGCCGCCTTCAGGGACTGGTTATCGACAG
This sequence comes from Parathielavia hyrcaniae, assembly GCA_033575675.1. Classification (NCBI taxonomy): domain Eukaryota; kingdom Fungi; phylum Ascomycota; class Sordariomycetes; order Sordariales; family Chaetomiaceae; genus Parathielavia; species Parathielavia hyrcaniae. Next base: position 159,400 of record MU863636.1, read on the forward strand.
AGACCATGACGTCCTTCAACACTATCCTCCCGACAGCGATGAAGAGGACCACCCTGGTACACGTTTGGTCGGGCTTCTTCTCACTTACATCGAGAGTAAAGGCACTCTGAAGGATTTGGCGCCTTGGTCCGACTGCACAAATGAGGATCGGCTTCGCTGGTCTAAGCAGATACACCACTCCGTCGAATGTTTGCATAACGCGAGCGTGGTTTGGGGTGACGCTAAGCCCGAGAATGTCTTGGTTGATATGACGGGCGATGCCTGGCTCATTGATTTTGGCGGTAGCTATACCCCGGGTTGGGTTGACGAGGATAAGCGGGAAACTGTAGAAGGAGACCGGCAGGGTCTACAGAAGATTGATGATTGGCTCGCCAAATGTTCCCGCCGGCCCGTTACTCGTATCAAGCGGAGAGGCGAAGAGGGTCAGGAGGGAGCAGTGTGATGGTGATGGTGATGGAGATGCTGTGTGATGGTGGTGGTGAGGAGGAGGGGATGTTAAGGTGATGGAAGGGGGAAATAAAGGGACTTGTGATGGTGAGGCTGAGGGTAAGGGGTCGTTTGATGGTGAAGGAGGAGGCAAGGAGGAGTGGTGAGCAGGGTAGAGAGGTGGGGATTGTAATGCTGATGAAGGGGGCTGGTGTGGCGGAAAGTTGGGTCTCTACTGGAAACAGAAGAATGTCGCTTCTTCAGACACTGTTATCGCTTCGCATACTTTCAAAATTTCAGAGGCGCCCCGGATCGAGTCGGTTTCGCGGTCTTTTGCAAGACCATGTCTGCTGGGAAGTCTCGTCATTCTCGGCAACTGCAGAAGAGGGAATAGTTTGAGGGACCGGTGACTCGATGCTCCTGGTCTCCTGTCTGTCTGCCTCGGCCGGGAACTTTCCTAGCATTTCACCTAAAGCTTAGCAGCCATCCATGGAGGCTAATCTGCTTGAGAGATCGGGGTAGGCAGATTCATGGACTAACGCTCGTAGTATCTAAAACCTCGCTTCTGTCGCCAGAAGATTGCAGATGTATTGGAAGTAGCAGTGAGGTTTTGTGAGTGACGCTGGGTTAGCACAGGTGGTTCTGCAGCGGCGAACGGGTGTGATGCGTCGGTCGGCGCGACGGGTGCGGTTTCATGGGGAGGGGTGGGGATTGCGGATCGGGCCGTGGCGGCGGAGTGGGGCCGGGTAGGGAGCCGGGAACCCGACCAGACGACGCCCCTGAAGCGGGGCAACTCGCAAATGGCACTATTTCTTCGCTTTTTCCACTCGCTCCCAAAAGAGAGGGATGGGCGGCCAACCGTTTCTCGGATCTAGGGAAAGGGAGAGCCTGGGAGCTTGACCCCCGGAATAGGTAAAGTCTCGCACGAGCGCGTAGGGTACCAGGCTCGAGGGGTAGAGCGGCGAGGGCGGGCGAGACCTCGAGGGGATGGAGCTCGTTACGGGCGAAGTCGACAGCATCGTGGACGCGCGATGTAAGAAGACAGGAATGTAGAATTGGCTGATTTACCCAGCATCAGTAGGCTCCAAACTCTCGCAAGGAGTCAGGGGTACATCCTCCAGATCCAGCTCCACCTCATACTCGGGGTTCACGCCGAACCGCTGGGTGTCCTTGTCGAACATCAACCACTGGCCACACTCCCTCTCGAAGATGTGGCCTCCCAGCCAGACCACTCGCTCCCTCCGTTCCTCCGTCATACTAGGCAGCTCAAAGTACTTCTCGTCGTCATCAATCCTCTCGTCCATAACGAACCACCCATCAGGGAGATAGCTCTCCACCCAGGGGAAGCCGCGCATGGCAAAGTCCTCCGGGAGAGGCCTCCTCCTCGGCCCGTCGCGCTTGGCTCGCTCCTTTACGTCCTTGCCTTCCTCCAGAGCGCCTGGGAACCGGGGTCAGGCGGCTGCGGAAGGCGCGGATTTCAGCGGGCGTGGCGGGGTGGGCTCGGCGGCGGAGCAAGGCGGGAGTCGTTACAGCAAGGATGAGGATGACACTGCTAGTGCGGTTTTCTGTGTTGTGAGCACGATCAACATGACGGTCAATTGAATCCTATGCTATCTACCAGCCAACACTTCACGGCTTTCCGGGCCTTATCCTTTCCTCCTCTTCGGTTCACTGAATGAGGTACTTGGAGTGACCGCCTGCTGCCCGGCATTGCTCGACTGGCTGCCCCGCTCGTCAGGCATAGAAGCGCAGCTGGCGTCTGACTGCATCAAGTTCCCCAAATCCTAAGAAAGCCCGGTCGCCTCGGAAAGTGGTGGGACATCAAAGTTCAAATCTGATGGCAACTGATCGATGGCAGAGCAAATGTTCTTGAAGTGAGCGGGCATCCATGTGTCGTAGACGTTCTTCGTGAATCGATATACCGTCCATTTATCCTTGCCGTCCAACTCAGTAAAGTCGAATTTACAGATCGGGTGCCGGTAGTACTTGGTATCTTTCCCGGTAACCACCGGGTAGTGGCCGTAGATCCGTACCGACTGGTGGTCATGCGAGACGGAGAAGGCGAGGATCTTCCGGTTGACCTCATCCTCGCGCTTGACAGCACGGAAGAGCTCGACGATGCCCCGCACGGCAAGGGTCATGCTGTGGGCGTTCTGCCGGTCTGCGATGTCGAGCGCCGCGGCGCCGCATTTCACCTCGCAAGTCAGGAACGGGAAGTACATGTAGTACGTGGCCATGAAGAAGGACTGGTCCCCGGCAATGAAGTCGCCAATGAATGGCGACAGCTTGGCGAGCTGGTCCTCGGTGAATGCGTCTCGTTTGAACCCAACGGAGTAGTCAGGCTGTGGACGGGTGCTGGTGAGGGGGATCGAGTTGTTCCACCCTTCGTTGACGCCCTCGACAACGATGTCAAGGTAATTTGCACCAAATGTCGCAAGACTTTCCGCTGAAGGAACAATGAGCCGACTGATGTCTTGAATGACTCGCGCCTCATTTTTGTTGTGTATTTTCTGGCATGTCGTTTCAAAGACATCGTCGCGGAAGAGTGTATCGCTGGGAACTGGCGGCGTCTTCTCCAGGAGAGACCGGCAAAGAGTCTGGCTGTTGCTGGCCAAGCCTGACGGAGCTTTGGTCATGTAGCTGCCTTTGAGCTCCAGCAGGGTCTCGTAACGCTGTTGTCGATATGGCGCGCTCTTCTCCTCCCGCGGCTTCTGGTCGCTGGGCGTCGTGGATGTACCAGAGCTCGATCGCTTCCGGGACAGATTGGACGAGGATTTCCTCCGCGCAAGGAGACGCTCCATGGCGAAATCCGACGTTGAGGTCTCTTCCGGCCAGTCCTGCTCCTCTGGCCAGCGGTCTTCCTTCACCCAGAAAGCAACCGGATCAGTGTGTTTGTTGACGCTGCTGCCAATCGCTGGCTTTCCAAATGCGTCTTCGGTAGGGTGTGGAGGGGATGTCCGTTGTCGCTTCGGGTCTGGGTCTGGGTCGGCCTCGAGTGCGTGTTCGATTGAGTGCTTGCGCTTGCGACCTCTGCTCTGGACAGGCGCCGGTGGATCCTGTAAATCCGAGGTCAACTTCTGAACCGTATGATACGAGAGATGGAAGGCGTACCTGTGGAGACGGCGTCTCGCAGTGTTTAGTTAGACGCAGGCGATTGCGTTCGGCACGCCTGGTAGCGCGCTTTCGAGAGCTGTCTTTGCGCGGCTGGATGCCCTGGCGTCGATTTCCTGCAAGCATCAGCGGAGATGTCCATTGGCGCTGCGAAGAATAAGTACCTTGATAATTTGACGCCGGCGATGGGAGCGCCCTTGGGGCCGCTGTTTGGGCTCGAGTGCGGGCCATGGCGATGGGAACGGAGGGGAGAGCGAGGTTCTGGTTATGTGTCTGGAGAACGTCTCGAGATGGAGTGACGTGCGAGAAATGGATGGCCATGAGCTTGCAGGACTGGGATCCACTAGCAAGGGGCCCCTGCGCCGACTGGCCAATGGGGGTGAGCTTCAACCACGACGTCTAATTTTAGACGGGGTTTGAACCCAGCCTCACCCTCAGGCCGATTTGCATGAAGATGACTACTGGCATCATTACTACAAGATCCTCCATCGCAGAGGCGATGGAGATTGTTGGTGTAACTAACTAACGTTACGTTAGTTAAGATTTCGCGTGATTGAATTTTCAGTCCCGGCCGTTCAGGTCGGCGTGTGGGCCACGCGTATCGCCTTCATCTGAAAGAATACTGGAGTAGCAGCATCCTTGATAGCCTTTCCTTCCGCCTCCAGGCAATCTTTAAGATCGTCGGCCTTGCGATTCTGTTAGCGACGTTCGTAAATGAGTTTGCAGTTTTACTTGCCACTTTCGTAAAGACGATCTGGTGGACCTCCTCGGCTAGTGGTAGGTCGTAGACGTACATAAACCCCTCCGTTCGCGTTGGTGTTTCGCTTGCCAGCTGTGCTGCTGCATCCTGCATGTAAGGGCGAGAAATAAACCTGTACTTCGGCGTCGCCATCTTGCTTGTCCCTGAAGCGATGGGAGGTGAAGCGATGGGGGGTGAAGCGACGGATGATGCCCAAAGTCTTGTGCGGGCTTTTGATATTGAAGCAACTGACCAATCATCAACGAGACGTGTATAGACCTGTCTACGAGCCACAGTTCTTCCTGTTCAAGAGGGATTCCCACCTCCCAACGACATAACATACCAACATCAAGCAATTCAATACCTTAGGAACTGGAGCCATGCTTGGACCACATGATGCTTGGACACATGCGCGACCGCCAGGGGTGACCCGCCATCCAGATCACCCAAGTCCCATCACGGGACCAACCAAGTGCCGCGGTGGGTCCTGTGGCGGGTGGGCCCGATGACGCTGCACCTCTTTGAGCCTGATCGGCCTGTCGAGTCAAGCTGGAGCTGTGCTGTGCGGCTGCATTCGACGGGGCGGGAGAGATGGCGTTGGTGGTGCGGCCGATCCATGCACATAAAGCTGCATGGCGTGGGTCCGCACAGACCAACTGCGGGCGGGGCCGCCTCGCGGCTCTGCACCAGATCTCCCGGATCCTTATCTAATCTACATGACTGATGCCTTCCGGTATCAAGCCCGCTGGGTCCTCCAGAACGAGTGACTATATACTGTCTACCTGGTGCGTTCTTGCGCGCTCTCCAGAGCCCCCTAGAGCTGCCGCTCTATCGTGCTCTCGAAAGCTGCTTAGAGCTCATCCTGAAATGCAATGAAATTGCTCAGCATTGGGTTCCTTGCGCACTCCAACGCTGCCCCATCTCAGTGCGCTCTTCAGCCACCCAACGCTCCATCTCAATACGTGCTTCGTTGAGTGCATCATTGTGCGCATCCTTGCGTGCTTCAGCCACACGCCGCTCCGTTTCCCCCGGTCCCGGAATCCATGGGGCACGCCTCCAATCGTGGGGTTGAAACACGGCGGAGGTCCGGTAGGTGCCACACCACGCAGGGCCGAGGCCAGACCGAGACAGTGGCACGCCGATATAAGTGTAGAGTACAGATCAAGAACGGTCGTATTTGGATTTAGAAGAGTCGAAGGTAAATTACACTCAGGCTCGTAACTTAACGCCATGGACCCTCTCGACATGATTCTTGAAATGGTTCAAGTGCTTGAACTCCAGCGCCTCCTCCTTGCACTTCGGGTGGTTGCACAACATCCGCTTCACGCCGCCCAGCTGCTGCGCGTGCTTCCTATCAAAATGGTCGTACATCACCGCCGGTCGGCAGTACTTGAACGTCCTTTCCTGATGGGATAGGGTTTCGTCCCCGATGCAGAGTGGACATTGCTTCCTGTCCATTAGAAATGGAAAGGGGTCAGACCCGGGAGACTCCTCCTTCACTGCAACATCGGTCCGCGCCCTCTGCCGGATGCGGTCCCTCTTTCTGGTCTCTCGCTTGTCGCACAACGAGACCATGAGCTCGGCAGCCTGGATGCGGAGTTCGAGCAGCTCTTCGGAGCTTAAGTTGGCCGGCTGGTTGCAGAGAATTTCGGCGAGCATGGCGCGCTCAGGTATCTGCAGGTCGACAGCCGGCTCAGCGTACTCCTCCTCGCTCTCGTCGGCCTCGATGTCCCAGGTCGGACGGTTGTAGAAGTAATCTTCTCGGTAAGCTCGCCGGATAGTTTTCTTCCGCTGCGCCTCCTTACTTGCAATTAACCTGGTGAGTTCTCGAACCCGATCCTCGTTTTCGGTGCCCTTGATCCGGTATTGGTCGCCTTTGAGCTGCGCCCGCTCCGCCTTCAGCGCCTCAATCTCTGGATCGGGCGGCATCATCTCCTAGACCTCTTCGGGGACCATATCTTTGCTCGCACGGGGGTCGCGCATGAGGCCTATATGCGAAAGCATTGCAAGCAGGCTGTCCTCGGTCGGCTCGTCCAGGAACGCGTTCTGAAGGTGGAACCCGACCTTTTCGTTGATGTATGCGCTATTGAACGTAGCCCACTTGGGGTCGTGACGCATCATCTGATCGCGGACAGCATCAGAGGCGTTGCCTGCGTGCAGTTAGAACAAAGCTATTCTAGGGATGGAAAGAACATACCGTTCGCTGCGTTGGCCGCTCCCCTACGCCAAGCCTTTGGTTCGATCGCGTTTTCTTCTCCAGCATCGAGCGATTGCCGCTCCATATCGTCGTGTAGCTTCTGGTATGGAAGAGGTTGGAACTTCCCCTCGTCGAATTCCTCCTCTGCAACGGAGTCGTCATATCGGGGGAAAACGGGCCGCTTGAGCCATTCCTCCTTCCAGCGAAGCGGAGTACACTTGACTGGTCCCCGGTTCTTTGCCTGAAAGACTTCTCTGACATTGGTGAACTTCGATGCGGCAAAAGCGCGGTGGTGCACGGCTAGGCTGACGATGACGGTGATAAAACAGAAGATCAACCTCCTGGTAGGGGTGAAGAAGAAGATGGTCCTAGAGGAAAGATCATCAGGTCTGAGACGCTAAAGAGAAGTAGGCGATCACTTACGGCTTCGGCTTGCTGTCTGCCCCTTTGTGGTGCGCTAACTTGATAGACATGGCCAGGCCATCCTCACCAGTTTCCGGGTGACGTACGACCATCAACAATATGTCCTCGTAACAGAGGGCCTTGGGGCGTCCACGACTCTCGCACTCCTGCGAGATGATCTCTTCCAGTAGCCTGGAATGCTCATCAGGCGCCTTGTCTTTGTCGCTAGAGGCACTCCCAGCAGCGTGCCGGGGAAAGAGCTCCTCTAAACACCCGTCCTTGCCGCTCTTTCTCTCGCCGTCCACGAACTCTGCCGGCCGCGCCCCCGTGCAGGCAAGGCCGAGGTAGCACCCCCCCTTTCTATCTATATCTAACGAGTGCTGTAGGCTTTAGGCCGGGATGAAGCAGACCCAATCCCCCAGCGTCACCTCAAACAGAAGCATTCAGCACACCCACAGAACATATCCCGGAAGGATACGGCCTAGGAGAGTAATGGGGTATTCAAGCTGGAATGTTGCCCTCGATAGCGACCGTCACAGTCAGGGTAGAGTTGTGGGTTGTCGGGGTGTTTTTGAAGGGTCAACCAGGCCGGCTCCTGCTTTGGTTTGCAGTCGGAACACCGTTTTTCGACGGCACCGTCCAGGTTTTAGTTCGTGCTCTGCACGGCGACGGGGAGGATCAAATTGATTGGGGATGCGGGTCCATTCTTCATCTCGGCGAGGGAACAAGCATCCGGCCATTGACGGGGGACATTGTTTTCCTCTACAGCCTCTTTCGGCTCGCAGCCAGGCAGGAGGCAACGGCAGAGAAGGAGTCCGATGGTGACGCCGGAGCTTAGCGTGCGAACGAGATGCAATAAGCTACAAGAAGGCCGTCTTTGTTATTCCGCCGGGAAGTTCATCATCTGCTCGAAAAAGAGATCCAACGCTGATTTATCCTGTCCGTCATCCTGTCCTGCGGCGTACTCAGCTGCCGAAACCCTACCCGGGTTGCCGTGACAGAGTCCATCCGCCTCTCGATCCGCCCTTTGTCGCTTAGCTGGGCGGTCTGGCATCGTCGGTTCGCCGTGGCCTGGCGGGGTTCCGAGACTAGTACCGTTGGGCCCCCCTGGACCGTCTGTATCGATCCCCGAGGCGTACCCTAGTCCCCGACAAAACCGTCGATACCTTCAGCGCACATTGCGAGATGTTTGTTGGAAGAGAAGGGTCGGCAGGCGCCGAGAGAGACTCTGACCTCTGATGTAGTGAACTAGACCTAATTCGGTCTGTAACCTGTTACAAGACCGATCGGGTCTAGCGCACTTTCCGCCGCAGCCTGTGGCTCCCATGTTGCCGACTCTGCTTCTTGAAGGACTGATGAGCTTGGAAGAGCCCCAACAAGGCCCCTGACAAATGCAACTCACTTAGCTGACCGGGGCTATTGGAACTTTGACCGTCCGACATGCCTACTTTCCCCGCCGGTGCCCTTGCCGAGCTGACGGAGCTGGGTCGCGCCCTGTTGCTCCCGCAGCGACGCCCCCCTCTCCGATCATCTGTTGGCTACAAGTGAACGCTCGCATTGGCCGGCCTTGCTCAAGTCGCACCCCAGAATTCACCAATAGAAACTAGAACGGACAACAGTTTCCTTGGACGCGAGTGTACGTGCACAGTACTTTCTCCGTGTTAGCTCGGCGAACCGTTCCGTTCTGCCAGTTTCTCTTATAGGCTACCACACCCAGCGCATACTTGGTGTTCGTAGTCTGCAGCAGAGTAGGCTGTGCTCTGGATGTAGAAGCCGACGAGGTCGCAAGACGAACCAGCTCACTGTCCTCCCCTCAGCGCAAGCGTCTTCCCACATCGTAGGCTCCCATCCATGACCAGCGACAACGCGAGCCCGACAGGTTCCGGCGATGCAAGGACACCTACCCCGTGCTCAGTGAGCCGACGATCCAGGCGGACCCAGCCGATGACACGCTGCCGCTACGCGGACATCCGTCGACCGGCGGTAGAGTTCCAGACACAATGACCCTAGTGACAGCGCATTCTGCTGTTACTCCCCCACAACCGCCGCCGCCTCACTCTCAACCCTACGGCGAAGACGGGCAACATTTGAGCTTCGACAACGGTCCACATAGTCGGCAACCGGGCTATCAGCCCCCGACCCCTCTACGATACCCTCAGCCGTCCGACTGCCTGCCGCAGTGTACCTGGTATGGCGAGCCCCCCTACCCGATTCAAGTCGCGACAGCGAAAGGGAAGCACAAGGCGCAGCGAGCGTCAAAGGTTTGTCGGGCCCTGGACGACTCAGCAAGGGCGTGAGGATGGGGCCTAAGCTAATGGAGGACGGCTCTGTAGGCCTGCGATATGTGCCGGAAGCTAAAGGTCAAGTGCGACGAGTTCAACCCTTGTAAGAGTTGCCTAGAAAAAGGGGTCGAATGTAAGTATCGAGAGGCCGTTCCGACGAAGTGAGTACCCCGCTGTGCGGCCCGGGTCTCAAACATCCTCGCCGCTGACACCTTGAGACAGACATAGACAAATGGCAGACATACTGGACATCCTCTCGGAGTTGCAGCGCAAGTTCGACGCGTTCGGGCAGCGCATAAGCCAGCTCGAGCGTACCGTAGTCCGCAACCGGTCTTCGGCTGATGCGCCGGCACAGGACGAGGACGAACAACCCGAATCGGCCGAATCAGCTACCCCGGCGGCTAAAGACGGCGACTCATTGTCGCCTACGTATGGGACACCAGGAACGCAGGCGCCCATAGACAGCCCGGAGGGCCGGGCGATCACGCATTGCATGGAGGAAGAAAAAGAAGTGAAACCGGGCCCTGTCGTGCAACCGGGCGTTCCGTCGATTCCACACAACCATACCGCTATAGCGGCATTTCTGCTGAAGTGGCGGCCCATCTCGGTTCTCGTCCGCGGCATTCTGGCAGCCGAGAACGTCAAGTTCGTAGACGAGTTCCCGATCCGACAAGAAGAGGAGCGTGGGCTGCTGCGTGTCTGGGGCCGCGGGGAGGGCCTGGAGAGCAGCCCTCGGGTCGACGAAGCCGACAAGGAGGCCATCCGCGACGCCGGCGCGATAGAGATGGTGCAGGAAGATGTCTTTGATGCCAGCGCCGCTCCCTCGCCCGCCGACTGCTGGGGCGGTATCAGCGGGTCGCCCGACCCCATTGACGACAAAACCGTCATCGGTGTGCAGACGCCCGACTTTAGCGAGTCGCTCGTCTGGAAGTATGTCAAGAGCTTTCAGAACAACATCCAGAACATGCACCCTCTTATCATCCCGGTCGAGTTGGACGCCATGGTGAAGCTCTTCCTAGACGACATTCAGCAGAACCTCGGCAGGCAGTCTGGGGACGATACCATCGCCAAGTTTGACGCGACGTCGTCACCGCAGGCTGAGACGGGACTGAAAAGAAAGCGGCCTCGAGCTCCCGAGTCGCCAGCGGTGTCGCCCAAGTCAGCCAAGCCCATGTTCCAAAGGTCCATTAACAATGCGCTGGTCTTGCTTGTGCTGGCTCTGGGGAAGATCTGTTTGCACAAGGACCGAATCCCGGACGTAGTGCCCGTCACCAGGCCGCCCTATGGCTCGCTCTTAGCGCGGAATGGCTATCCAGCGTCGCCTATCCCGGCCTCCTCACCCTCCCAGCCTTCATACCCGCACTCAGCCGGCGTTCCCCTAACCAAGGAAGTGGAGCAGCACCCGGGCCCTGGTAGCAGGCGGGCCTCCTTCCGAGGAGGAGGATCGTCCGTCAGGGGCGGATCTCCGAAGAGGAACCTGGACGTGATCCCCGGGCTGGACTACTTCGCGTATGCCACCGACATTCTTGGGGGCCAGCTGGCCGGAGCCAGCCTACGACACATCCATGCCTATCTCCTGGCCGGGCTGTATCATGGCCAGCTGGGCAGGGTGTTGGAAAGTTACGCTTACATCAAGGAGGCCGGCTACGCGTTGCGAGTCAGAATGTGTTGTGGGGGCCCCACTTTGGGCTTCCAGACCTTCCTGCCCAGACCACTTGCACCTGTTTGCCATCTCTTCCTCCTGCACCACCACACATCACCTCCGTATCGCATCACCTTTTCTGCCTGCATCCCACCACAGAATGAGACCGTAGGCCGCTACCACACACCTCACACCTCTTCCAAGCCCTCTCTGCTGACGTACGTGCCGACTAGGAGCCTGGACCGGTTTCGAAAATTGCAGCAGGACATGCACCTCAACCAGACTGCGGTTACCGAGAAGGCAGATAACCAACTCTTCTTCGCCTACTGGACGTGTTTGCAGCTCGAGAGGTGAGCTGATGCGTCAGCGAGACCGTGAGCTTCTGCCCGAACCGTGCGGCTAACCTGAGGTCGTCCAGTGACATTATTGCTGAGTTGCCGCTGCCCCAGACTCACATCCTGGACTACGCGGACATGATGCCGTATCCAAACATCCATGTGGCTCAACAGTTTGGATTTAACGAGCGTGTGCTCGAGAGTTGCCTCGCGCAATTGTACCTACGGAAGAGGTTGAACGACATTCACGGCATGCTTTACAACCCGGAGGATCCGCAACCGCTACCTGGGGGCAACGTCATTGAGTACATCCAGGAGACCCTCGACATGTGCTTCGTGCCGCCGGCGTTCAAGTTCAATCACGACGACCCGCCGGCAGAGGACATTTTGTCCGCACGTTTGCGCGAAAAAATATTGGGGTGCGCAGGTGATCACGTACCGGCCGTTTGTTTGCCAAATCCTTGAGCACAACTTCCAGAAGACCATGGCGAACGAGTCTCCGATGCCCGCGTCCGACTTTCACACTGGTGTCTCGGTACCTGCCATAGGCCCTGAGGCCGGGTCGACGGAGGAAGTTCCCCGGCAGATGATTGAGTACGCCGTCAAGGGCGTCCGGGCCCTCATCGAGAGTACTCGGGCGTTCCACGGGCTTAAGGAGAAGCGCTTCATCATCACCAACGTTTTTCTGACCGCTCATGCGTAAGGAGTCTCTTCCCGCTGATGTACGATGATGCGTTCTGACATGATGGTGCCACAGGCAATGGGGCAATCTCGTCACGCTCTCTGCCGTGTTCCGAGATCCTACCCTTCAAGGGGTTGTCGAAGAGCAAGTCCTCAAAGAACTCTTCTCCAGGACGATCGCCTTCTTCAGGATCATCGCGCACCCGACGAGCGCGCTGCACATTGACTTGCGAATTCTGGAGGGCCTGGAGCGTGACCTCTGGGGGCAACCTAACTACGGAGTTGCGTCGGACCATCCCACCGGATCCAGCTTCTCAAGTTCGGCGCGCGGTAGGCATTCGCCCATTCCGCCCATAGCGCCGGTCCCGCTACGGCCTCCGATGCCTCTTGTCGTTGCACTCAACCAAACCGCTGCTGGAATGCAGCGGGCACATCAAGTGGAATAACGTTGGCTTCGCATACAATGACCGTCGGCCGGCACTTCACGACCTGTCATTTGAGTGCAAAACAGGTACCACGACCGCCTTCGTGGGAGAGTCTGGCGGAGGCAAGTCGACCGTCTTTCGCCTCATGTTTCGATATTACGACTGCGGTAAAGGCAGCATCGATATTCATCGATCTCGTCATCGCTGTTGCTACATGTAGTTCCCTTCGCGAGATGATTATGGGTCCTTGTTTCCAGTACTTCTTGCGCCCCCTGTTTGGTGGTTCTGCACCCTGGGCTCCCTGCTCGCTTTTTCTGCACGCCTCAATTCTGCACGCCTCACCCCCCTGCTCACATTTTCTGCACGCCTAAGCGATCTACTAGAGGGGTGGATGTAAACTACGCTAATGCAACCAGCTGAGCCGCTCCTTGTCCAATTATTGACTCCCAGCTCAACTTCAACGTCTGATCTCGCTGCGCACTGCCGATCCTGAGTACTCAAGTTCCTGACTAGGCCAGAGGAAATATCACTCTGCTGACCAGTTTCCGTGCAGAAGCTTGCGTACATTCCTTGACTTGGCCTCGCTTATCTGATTTGCTTGTGCAGCTGATCGTGGAAACCGGCCGCCAAAGTGGCATCATCAAGAACCCGCAGACTGCTCCTTGACGGCTGGGGTGCTGGCCGTCATGACGCTGGACAGCCAACCATCGCCTTCGCATAGGACATTTCTCGTCCCGCACCACACCAGCTTCCCACCCCTTCCCACCAGCCTACGCCGACTCGTGCAGCCGGCGGCCCCTCAGTTATTGACTGATTGAGTTGGAATGAAGACTGGACTCGGGCGTGTCATTGCGGCGCGGAAGAGCAGGAGGGGAATAGGGATAGGAGACTTGGTATCGATGGGAGACTGATGGGAGGTGATGAGAGCCTATGTTGCCTTTCTCTATGACTAGCGTATTTCTTATCTTCATTTCGACGCCTTCCTTTATGCTTGGGTCGAACCGAGTGACTCTGAAACTGATATCTTTTGCAATTGTAGGTAGGTGGAAGGGGACCCAGAACTACAGCGTCGGTCGGCTAAACCGGTGTAGTTGCAATTAGTGGGTTCTGGGCAGCGACAAGTTGGCTGGGTCGGACAGTTCATTATGCTATAAGGAAGATTGATCATCGTTGTCTCCAAGCATCTCGTTTTGGCTGCTACTACCTGAACAAGGTCTGCCAGACGACTGTTCCCTTTCGTACCGCTCCACCACCACCGTGATTGCCTGCCGTCCTCCGCTTCTTAGCGGCATTCGGTACCGTGCAGTCGTCCGGGCATCTCCGCTTGCGGGCCTGCTGAGGCTCCACCAAAGGCTCCCAGAAGCCGATGTGATCGGCGTCATCGTGCACCGGATGGCCCGTAATGCCCCGGCCCAGAGCCCTTTCAAGCCGCTCTTTCAGGCCAAGAAGAGGCTGGACGCGGACTGGTGTATATGAAATATCCATGCCGGTGCTGCCGTCTCGTGAGCTTGGCCCTTTGTGCGGCATCATGAAACGCGTTAGGAAGGTCGCCGTCACTACAGCGGTGTAGACAACCAATTTCGCGGCGTCGCTATGGCTATCGTGGGTGATGACCTGCACCGTGATGTCGCGGAACGGGGTAGGTGTGCAATTCAACTGTCGGCCGCTGTGGGACGGAGGTCTCGATACCGGCTCATCGTAAAAGTGGGCTTGTGCCATGGCGAGCAGGATCGCGATGATGTAGGGGTCACGGTCGGTATTCGCAGGGAGCAACCGATTATTGCGGCGTGCGGCGAGCTGTGATCTGCTAACATACGCCAGAATCGGTGTGTATCCCGTATCTAGCTCTCGGGGTCTTTGATGAGATACGGATGGCAGGGCCGGGACGGAGTCAGAAGAGGTATCAGTATTACTTACGGTGGCTCCATACACAGGGAATCTGGACGGCTTTTCTGACTTGTCGCCCAAAGTAGAGATTCAGTCCGGTGTCGGTCTTCAGGCGGGACAAGGAAGGAAAGAACGTCGAAATGATATGCTTGATGGCCCTGTTCTTGTCATCGGAGGCTTGGTGAGGTAGTGATTCAAGCGCATTTAGATCTTTCAACAACGTCTCCGCCTTCCTGGATGGCTCAAGCTTTTGCATGGTTGTAGGTACCGGCTTGACGATGGCCGGATGCTCGATGAAGTGTATGCGAAGCAGCTGAGAATGGAGATCGGTCCAGCCGAGTGGGGAGACGAGGAGGCGCATCCTGTTATGGCTCAGAATGGTGTCGTACAGCGAGCCCTGTTCGCGCCGTGTAATGCTCATGTCTGCGTGGTCCGGTTCTGATTCTGTGCTGAACGGTCGAGGCGGATTGACAGGGCGAACGTGAACTTGCGGACAGGGAGTTTATTGGCAGCCGGGTTTGAAGATTCTCGTTTTGTGAGCGACGGAGCGAAGCACTTATACGAACCCTGGGCAAAAGACATGTTACCTTCGACGTACCCCTATTGGGTTGACGTCAAGAATCGTCTCGCGCTGCTCGCGACAGCGCAATGACCGTGACAGGTGCATGCGGCAGACACACTCTCAGACGCACTCTCCCATCCCCTGTTGGGGCAGACACACTCTCCTAAGCCCTGCTAGGGCAGACACACTCTCCCATCCGCTGTCGGGGCAGGCACACTATTCCAACTCCTGCTGGGCACCCCTTAGTTTAGCGTCTTAGGCGGGACCTGGAGGGAGGTGACGCCTCGCCACGGCAGGTGGGTGGGTCGTGGGTCTGGCATGATCAGACCGCTCCTGCATTGTTACCTTGTCGCCTTGTTTGCCTTGCGGCAATGCATGCAGCGTGGCGGTGGTATCGATTAACGGGTGCCAGTGGTGCCTTGCGCAGTGCGTATTACCGTACCTAGGTAACTATTCGTAGGCCCTCGTGAACTCCGGATTTGCCTCACCCGCAAGAGGCCCCCTTCAAGGGTCCGCAAGCTATGCAGTGGTGTTTTTGCGAGCGAGGCAAATCCGGAACAACGAGCGCCTATGGTGATGCACCAGGGCGAACGGCCCAACTGGCCGCCTCGCCGCCCCAGATTGTCTTCCTGACGCGGAGTGTTGAACAGCTGGGTATCTACCTACTAAGGAAGTGAAGGTACGATACCTCAGGTACCTTCCCCTGAACCTCGCTGCTTCACCACCAGACAGCAGAGCCGCAGCATGATCCGCGCACCACGACGCGACAATTGCATTGCCCCAAAACCAATCTATATCTTTGATAATTTTCTCCTTGTTGCTTCTGCTCGAATTGCTCGAACTCTCGCAACGGCTCGGCCTCTTGATCTAATCACTCAGAGCTGCAATGGATCTCTCATCGTCACAGTCCAGACCTCGGCCTGCAGCCGCCCTGGTGTATCGCTGCCCTTACCCAGATTGCGATTTCATAATACCCGAACTCCCTGAGCCGCCCACTACATTCTCCATAGTCAACAAGCACTTGCTGGATTTCCATCCTTCGCTACTTGCACAGGGCGGGCCAGCCTTTGTCGACATCCAGTGTCAGTCGCTTCTGGATCCTTATCCTCTCCCGGCTCGTAGTCCGCTCCCCCCGCCTACCGACGATGATCATACCGAGATTCTCGAGCCACAGACAGAGTCGGAAGAGGAAAAGAATGGCGGGTCTAAATGGGAGGTTGCGGCGCTGTCAGGCGACAGGTTTGTGCTGCGTCTCTATGCCTTCGGGACACACGGCTAACTTGGAGCAGGGAGGGGAAGCCTGGCACTTGTTCCAGCCCTGAGGCCCTGAAAACGGGCGCTACCGGTGAGGGTGGCGTTCAGCCGTCACTGAACTATCTGAAGATGCCCCTCGATCAGGCTCGTCCGGCCCCTGCGGCCCCTGGCGATCGGAAGAACAAGAGAAAAAGACCCACGTTGAGTCTCAAGTGCGAGGGCTCCAGGTCTCGCCCTAACTCGCCACCGAATCGTTCGAAAGCCCAGCTTCGAAATGGCATCCGGACCGAATTCGACATGGGTTCGTATTCCTCCAACGTTACCACCACCTACCCCCACCACCAGCGCCCTCCATAGGGCTCGCTCTCCGAACCACAGCGCCAAGTACACTTTGCCCAGGCCCGGTCCCCTGCCCATGGGCCAACTTTGCCGCCCGCGCACGACGATGCAACCGAGATCATCAAGCAACCTGAGACCCGCCCCATCTCGCAGGAGCAGCTGGTGGCCGAAGTCAAGGGCATCTACGCCGGCCTGGTAATGGTGGAGAGCAAATGCATCGAAGTCGACAGCAACCAGAGTTCGCAGACGGACCCCGCCAACAAGCTCAACAACGACCAGTGGCAGGCCTTGATTGCCCTTCACCGCACCCTCCTTCACGAGCACCACGACTTCTTCCTTGCCTCCCAGCACCCCTCGGCAAACCCAGCGTTGAGAAGGTTGGCTGCCAAGTACGTTATGCCAGCCCGGATGTGGCGACACGGCATCCACAACTTTCTCGAACTCTTGAGACATCGCCTGCCGGCTAGCCTGGATCACATGCTTACCTTTATCTACATGGCCTACTCTATGATGGCGCTGCTGTACGAGACAGTTCCAGCCTTTGAAGATACATGGATCGAGTGTTTGGGTGATCTTGGCCGGTACCGCATGGCGATCGAGGACGACGACATTCGCGATCGAGAGGTCTGGACCGCCGTCAGCCGTCATTGGTATAGCCAAGCCTCCGACAAGTCTCCGACAACGGGCAGATTGTATCATCACCTGTCTATCCTCGCTCGCCCGAATGTCTTGCAGCAACTCTACTACTACGCGAAATCGCTGTGTGTAGAGATACCGTTCCTGTCGACGCGGGAAAGCATCTTGACGCTGCTCGACCCTCTTATGTCCCGCACTTCGAACCCCCAGCAGGCCAGACTTGGGCCGACCGAGCTCAACTTTGTGAAGACCCATAGCATCCTGTTTACGGGAAAGCAGTTGGAGGACTTGGAGCCTTTAATGGGCATCTTCCTGGCGTCGCTCGATAATCACATTGGCCGTTCCACTCGTCGGTGGCTTGAATCGGGGTACGTGACTTTGAGGGGGCTTCTTGGATACGACGGTTAACGTTTTGCACCAGATACCACATGGCCATCTCCAATATCTGCGCTCTGACTGGTTATGGAGATCAACCCAATCCCATCTCGGCAGCCCCCCAAGCCTTCTCCAGGGACGACCTCAAGCCTCCTGAATCCCAGGATCAGCCGATGCAAGAAGCCACGACATCCACCTCTGAGACCCCGTCGCCGAGAGCCATGACCGCCGCCTCGGACAGTACCAACCAGCTCCCCAACGCCCTCCGCCTGTTCACTGCCACCTACGACGTCGTCTGCCGCCGCTTTGGTGACCCAAACATCCTTCCGTTTCTGCACGTGTCCCTCGTTTTCGTGCACCACCTGACGTTCTGCCCTGACGCCGTGGCTTATCTGGCACCCCACTTTCCTTGGAAGCTGACAGCTTTCATGCTGAATACGTTGTTGAATGGGTCTTCTTCATCTGAAAACGTTTCTCCGGGTAGCGGCCTGGCCAGGTTCTTGGAGGATACCCGGTTCCCAGGGGCTCTGGAGGAAGGCAAGGACGTAAAGGAGCGAGCCAAGCGCGACGGGCCGAGGAGGAGGCCTCTCCCGGAGGACTTTGCCATGCGCGGCTTCCCCTGGGTGGAGAGCTATCTCCCGGATGGGTGGTTCGTTATGGACGAGAGGATCGATGACGACGAGAAGTACTTTGAGCTGCCTAGTATGACGGAGGAACGGAGGGAGCGAGTGGTCTGGCTGGGAGGCCGCATCGTCGAGAGGGAGGGTGGCAAGTGGTTAATGTTCGACAAGGAAACCCAGCGGTTCGGCGTGAACCCCGAGTATGAGGTGGAGCTGGATCTGGAGAATGTACGCCTGACTCCTTGTGAGAGTTTGGAGCTTACTGATGCTGGGTAAATCAGCCAATTCCACATTACTGTCTTCTTACATCGCGCGTCCATGATGCTGTCGACTTCGCCCGTAACGAGCTCCATCCCCTCGAGGTCTCGCCCGCCCTCGCCGCTCTACCCCTCGAGCTTGGTACCCTACGCGCTCGTGCGAGACTTTGCCTATCCCGGGGGTCAAGCTCCCAGGCTCTCCCTTTCCCCAGATCCGAGAAAGGGTTGGCCGCCCATCCCTCTCCAGACAAAGTTCCTGCCGAGGATTGAGAGTGCGAACTGCGATACGTCAGCCAAAGTAAAACAGTTTATTGGACACCATATTTTTACTCATTGTTGATAGAAGCCGCCACCGCTGTCTGATATTCATTACTTTGCTCTCACTGTTTTGGGAGCGAGCGGAAAAAGCGAAGAAACAGTGCCATTTGCGAGTTGCCCCGCTTCAGGGGCGTCGTCTGGTCGGGCTCCCGGCTCCCCGCCCGGCCCCACTCCGCCGCCACGGCCCGATCCGCAATCCCCACACCTCCCCATGAACCCGCACCCATCGCGCCGACCGACACATCTCACCCGTTCGCAGCTGCAGAACCACCTGTGCTAACCCAGCGTCACTCATGAAATCTCACTGCTACCACCGGTATCGTCAGATTTGAAGAAGCCTCGCCAAAAAGGCTGTTCGGGTCAGAACAAAGTGAGGAGGGCATCGTCCCACCACAGCTTGGAGAAGCGGTAGCGGCACCAGAGACGTGCACCCAGCGCGGGTTGAACAGAAGCTCGGAGAGATGGGGTTCCCCACTCCGCCGCATTACGCGGAAATCTCCGGTTTAGTAATAGATATAGTACGGCCGGGTGCCGTACGGCTGCGCGGTCCTCTCAAAAGCGACGGCAGGTCCTTCACGAGATGGAATAGCGCGTCTAGGACCACCAAGCCGAACGCGCACAAAGGACCCAAGATAGCAAAAATGGTAAAACCGTACGACGCCTGCTGGAATGCGGCGTTTCCCTGAAGCCGTTCAGTGGCGAGACCGACCTGCATCGCGGTCAGCACCAGGGCGACGAAGACGGTGGCGCCGGTCAACCAAGTGAGGTTGTCGCGGAAGAGGCTGCCGTAGTTGTGCCGGCCGCGGAGGTACGGGTTGAAGAGCGGGAGGCTGGTGAAGCGATGGATGATATTGATGCGGGAGAGGCGGAGCTCGGCGCGTAGAAAGCGAGGGTGGATAATATTTGGTTCACGCTCATACATTCGAAGGAGCTCTCTGGCCAGAATCTTCCAGTCTGCCCATTCCAGTGGCTTGTCATTTTCCGTGCAAGGCAGGAGGCGCTTTTCGTTAGCGACGTAGAAGTCGCTCTCCGACGATACGAGACAGGCGTACGTGTAAAGGAAGCCGAGGGCCACTCTCCGCGGGATTCCCCGACACCGCTCCACCGGAGGGCTATAGCAGGCGCAGGCATCCGTGCACTGTAGATTGCTGCGGCAAAAAGCTGGATCGAGAAGAAAGCGTGGGACAGGCTTGATGAAGAGCTTCCCTTTGTTATCCCAGAGGAGGTGCAGATCCATCCGTTCGGTGACGGTGATCTCCCGGCCCATGGCGACATGCGAGTGCAACGGCATGGCAGGACGCTTTGCGCCGGCAAACCATAGGTGTCGCATCATGGCGGCTAGGTCCCCGAGAGAAAGCTCCCTCCGCAAGAAGGCTGGCATGTCCTCCGCCGGGTTGCCGACTGCCCGCCTTCCGGCGGCCTCGTAGTAGTGGTAGGTAGCCGGCAATGCATCTGTGTCGAGCTTCTCCTTCTCCTTCGTTTTCCCGATCACCTCGGTTTCCAGCTGTGTACGTTATCGTCAGGGCAATGACGCTTGAAGGCCAGTGGGGTTGCTAACGCACCGGCCAGAGCGCGTGGTCTGGTGGAGCCATGCGGGATGCATGCGGCAGCGAGGGGAGCTAGTGGTCGGTCGGCGCGTCTATCCGCCTTTGGCTGTTAGCTAAACTCGCTGGCTGTGACTCTAGGAGACCTCAACCGTGTTACTATGTCGTACCTCTACCGTTCTGGACGTCTCACGCGGTTGTCTTGCACGACTGGGAGTGTCTCGAGACGCGCCGCGTTGATGATGTTTGGTCTGGTTGGGCTCCAAATGGCTGCCCTGAAGCATCTTGACTCCTTGCGCGAGATAGTATTAGCCGCCCCCGACATTGTTTTGCCAAACGCCACGGATCGTGATTGGAGGTAGACGGCTTCAACCCCGCTTATCGGTGTGGCTGAGCAAGTACCGCCAGAACTTCCAACTTCAGACAAAGGCATATGGGCATTGTCGACCAGGAGCGATCCGTGTCCAACGCTCTCCAGCCTGCGCTATCAAAGTCGAGAACAGAGTTGCATCCACTTGGAACCAGACCCGCCAACAGTCACTGAAGTACCGTATCCACTATACGGGCTTTCGCCCCTTCAATGACTTCCGTCATCCTCAGCCAGGGCACCTCTCTACCCGGACGGACAGCCGTCCTTTGTCTCCTGGTCGGCGCGACTACGGCTTATCTTTGGTACCGTTTCCCGCTTGCGCGTTTCACGAATACACTGTCTCCGGCGAAGCCCACCTCGCATTCCACACGGTCCACTCGGCGAGGCGTCCACCTCAGTCAAGTCAACCCTGACAAGAAAGAGGCCGACACGGACATCGACATCATCGCCATTCATGGTCTCGATACGAAGTCGCCGGACACATGGACATGGGTAGACCCCAGTGATCCCACAAATACCTGCAATTGGTTGGCCGACCCGCGAATGCTCCCGAGCAGAGTGGGAGCAGCTCGCATCTTCACATGCGACTGGCCCGCCGATATGCTTCAGCCGTCAGGTTTGGTACAGAAGACCATCGAGGAGTATGCTGTGCTTCTGCTCGACGGTATCCAAAGAGAGCTCCCGGTGACGAACCCTACAAGAAGAGAAAACCGGCCTGTTTTCTTCATCGCTTCGTGTCTTGGGGGGATCGTCTTGGCAAAGGCTCTCGTAGACGCCGGCGAGGAGCAGCTCCCTTTCAAAAGGGCGATAGGCGGTATTGTCTTCCTTGCTACGCCGTTCCGGGGGACTTCGTTCCGAGAGGTCGCCGCTTTGGCTGAGCCGTTTCTGACGGTCTGGGCTTGGAACCGAGGTCAAGAAGCAAGCAAGCTGCTCGGCCATGTCAAAGGGTCGACCTTCGATCTTGAGACACTTGTACGCAAATTCACGCAACTTTGTCAAGACAAAGATCATTCCTTCATGTGTTCACCTTCTACGAGAAAGGAAAGACGAGCCTACCGCGCAAAGTCCTTCCCTGGGTGCCAGGTTGGCTCTACCAAGAAAAACAGGTAAGAATCCCAATGATATAGACCCTTGTGCTGCTACCTCTAACGCTTTAATAGCTGGTTGATGAAGTATCGGCAAATCTGGACATTGTCTCGAAGCCACTGCCGCTCGATCGACCTCACGTCCTGACAAACAAGTTCGGCGGCCCTGATTGTTCAGATTATAAGAAAGTTTCCGCCAAGATCGAAGAACTTCTCAGAAAAATTCGCGAGGGAGCGCCGCTTGCGCAGGCCGACATCTGGATCCGCGATAAACACTACACTGAGGATAAGCTCAAGGTTGAGCGACTATCGGGCGAGGCGATATCGATGGATCACTGCTACATCAATCTTGCCATCATAGAGCAGCCCGACAAAACATGGAACCGCCCAGAGCCAAGATCAGAAGCGGATTCAGCGACTCAGTCCTCCCCGTTTTCACGTTCCGCCAGGCTGAGGGTTGAGACACCGGACAAGAACATCCAGGTCGAGTTGCCGTCACTCTTCAACTCACGCAAAAGAGGCGATAGTGAGGTGCAACCCAGGCGGATCTTGATTCGAGGACGTGCCGGCGTGGGGAAGACAACCTTGTGCAAGAAGATTGTCTATGAGTTCACCCGTCGCACATGGAGTCAATGGAACGAGTTGTTCGACCGCGTACTTTGGGTGCCTCTGCGGCATCTGAAGCTTGACGAAAGACGTCAAATAGCCGGATACAGCTTTTACCACCTTTTCAGCCATGAATTTTTTTCTGTGCCGAACCAGAGACTGGACCTCGCTAGGGCATTGTCGGATACATTGGACGAGACTAAGAGTCGTCGAACTCTGTTCATCCTAGACGGCCTGGACGAAATATCCCAGGACTTGAGCGACGGAAGCGACATGTTCCGCTTCCTCAAGGAGCTGTTGGATCAGCCGAACGTCATTATTATGTCCCGACCATCTGGTACATTACCAACTGGCCTACGTGGTATCGACATCGAACTGGAGACGATTGGATTTTACCCAGACCAAATTAGCGAGTATCTCGAACGGACTGTTCCGGAAAAGGCCAACGAGATTCTGTCTTTCCTTCAGGGGCATGTGCTCCTTCTGGATCTTGTGCGAATACCGATTCAGTTGGACGCGCTATGCTTCATTTGGGACCGAGGGCTCGATCCTGGCATGAGGCTGGATACCATGACCGCTATTTACCGAGCTATCGAGCATGCCTTGTGGAAGAAGGATATTGTGCAATTGGAGAAAACGGATGGGGGGAAGCCTGTGACGAGATTCCTGATACAGGATTCCGATCTGTACGAGATTGGGAAACTCGCCAAGGATGAGATCTGTTTCCTGGAAGGCCTTGCCTTTACTGGACTCTACAACGATGTGATAGACTTCGAGTCGAGACACCGAAACGACATATCCACTCATTTCAAACCCCCTTTCCTACTCGACAAAACACTCCCACGCCTCTCCTTCCTCAGGACATCAGATCCCCTGTCGAAACACGACAAGCGATCTTACCACTTCTTGCACTTGACCTACCAAGAATATTTTGCGGCGCGGTATTTCGTCCGGCAATGGAAAGTCCAATGGAAAGCTGAGAACCCGGTCAAATGTCTGACTCTCAGTGGTGGTCAGATTGAGAACATCAAACCTATCAGCTTTCTTCAAAAGCACAAATACGATCCTCGCTACGATATCTTCTGGCGCTTCGTCACCGGCTTGCTTGATGATGACGGGAAGGCACTCGGCTTCTTCCAGGCGGTTGAGGCGGAACCGCGCGACCTCCTGGGTCCTACGCATCAGCGCCTGGTCATGCATTGCCTAAGCGAAGTCCAGCGGAAGGAGTCGACTTTCAAGGACCATCGAACGAAGCTAGAAAAACAACTGGAACAGTGGTTGTTATTCGAATGCGGCTTCACGCGAGAATCCCGGTTAGCCCGCGAAACGGAGTGTCCAGAGCAGGTTCTGGTCAATGCATTAAACCGAGCATCTGAAGACGCAAGACCGATTCTCCTGAGATCGCTCTCCACACGAACAACAGTGCCATCCAGTGTCATAGACGTCACGTCTCTCTGGCTGAATGACTGTGCCTCTAACCACCTATGTATTTCTATCTTGCGTTTCTTAGAACATCAGTATAAGGGCTTGCCGGACACGATCCTGGAAGGTATTGCAGCACGGCTTAAGCATGAGGACGGGGACGTCCGACAGGCAGCAATCAGGGCGCTTCAAGGCCGCGACCTTACCGAGGAGATGCTGCAAGGCAT